>CAJVQA010008286.1:0-13072 GCA_910591915.1 Cetraspora pellucida | reverse complement strand
CTTTGGCCCTTGAAGTGGACTTATTTGTTAAGTTTTGTTTTGTATTTAGTGACTTTATGATTGTTGTTTTTTATTTTTCTTTCCCGATCAGAGGTGAACAAGAAAGAGTTTTATAAAACTAATTTCAAAAACTATACTAGTATTTATATTTATCAAAAGCAAATAATAAACAATAATTTATATAATTTGTATAATAAATAGTATTATTTTTACTTATTACTAATTCTTTTTTGTAATATTACTTTAGATAATAATATAATAACTCTATTTTCATCTGATTTTTTAAGAAGAAAGAGGGGTAAAAAAATTAAAATTTAATATAAAGAACCTTATCAGATATATATTAAAAAAGAGGAAGAAGAGTACCTCTTTGATAAAAAAAAATTAGATGATCAATAATATCATCCTTATTATTTACAAATACTTTTCAAATTTTTTGGTTCTTCGATTTCTCTTAAAAGCTTCTTTTTTAGTCAACTTTTATCATATAATCTGTGATATTAATTATTAATAATATATAATAATTATATTTGAGTTTTGCCAAAAGCAAACTCATTTAATATTTAAAACTTATTATTTTTATTATTTGTTTCATATATTCTTTCTTATTTGACATTCAATAAGGCTTTTTGACATAATTTTTATAAAGTGTTTCATAGGTTTCTGTGATCATATTGTTTATTAACTCAAATCTTTAATTGCTGATATTAAATAATAGCATCAAGCATAAAGCTTCAGAAGTTAGAGACCACTTTTAGAATATTTAAAAATATTTCAATAAACACTTGAGACCAATCTATAATATATATCTATAAAATTTATCATTAGTTATTACAATTACATAAAAAATTAGTATTTGTTTTATATCTGAAGCTGATTATATGAATTGTTAGTAAATGAATCTTTTCAAGAGGCAATATACATTTGAAGAAATTTATAGTAAACTTGATATAACTGCTTATTACTAACTCCTAGCTCTTCTTTATAATTATTATATAGATTATCTAGTATAAAAATTATTATTTTTATTATATTTCTCAGTTCATTGGCTGTTATATATATTATTTTAGATATATTCCTCATTATTTTGAGACTCTGAAAGCTATAAACTAACATTAGTCATTGCTCAAAGATCTGCATTACATAGCTCTCACATTGTTTATATAGAAGTTGTTTGGTAAAATTTAGCATATAGTTAAAAAGACCAAGATCCAAAATATGCATTCGATCAAAAACAATAGCTTTGTATATATTGAAGTTTCTAAAAATTTATAATTTATTATAGTAATATAGGCTTAGTACTAGAAAAAGGAATGAATTTGACAAAAACATAATATTCAAAAAAATCAATTATTTTACTAATTATTAATAATTATCACATTATTTTGGTACTGTTTGATTTATCTTATCAAGAATAATACTAAATAATGCAATTATAATTGATAATTAGTAAGATAATTAATTTTTTGTGAATATTATTTTTTTGTCAAATTCATTTTTTTTTCTAGCACCAAGCCCATATAATAGATTAAAAAAAATATAAAATAAAAAAATAAAAATTATATATCTTATCTTCTAAAATGCATTTTTTTTAGGATGAATTGAATAGTAATGATCATTACCTCTATTAATTGCTTCTCTTATATTATTTGGAATTCTAAGTAAAACATTATTTAAATTTACATTATTCAAATTATTTCTTGATACTAAACATAAATGACATAGTTTTTTCAGGATACGTATTATTTCATCGACAATTACTTCACCGAACATCCCATCACATAGAGCGATAGTTAATATTTAATGATTGTTTGATGATTAATAATTATTGTTCAATATTACTTATTACGCTATGTGATAGGATATTCGGTGAAGTGATTGTTGATGAAATAATATGTATCTGTTTTTTTAAAGATGATAGTTGATAAACATTTGTTATTTTATCAGCTTTAGCTAAATCAGTTATAATTATTAAAATTTGAGAAATGAAAGTAACTATGTTATTATAAACAACAAAGTAAAGCTCTGGTTCCTCTACTATAGGCTAAAGAAAAATCTTCATACACTTTTAAAAGACTTCTTTTTGTAATTTTTAAAATTTATCAAAATTTTTTGTTTTAAAATCTATGGCTTTTAGAATAAGAAAGTATCTAATTAAAGTCTTGAATTCTGGCTTATTTTTTTGGTAGTTAAAGATGTTACCAAGTAACAAAAATATTGGATGTTCAGAGGATTTTCTCATATAATCAAAGTTTGTCATATCAAAATAGAATATAATTAATAATAATCATTACCCAATAAATAACTTCAAATTTTCTTGCTTCTATTAGTTATTATTATACTGCTCTTCAAATACATGATATTTTCTGCTATTTATAACTTTCCATCTATCTTTATAGCCAAGCACTAATGACTAGTTAATACTATTGATCATTATTAATGATTTTATTGTATTAATTAATAATCAATAGTAAAAACTATATACAATGTTTTTAAATATTATAATCAGAAGTTCTTTGAACTTTATATAAGGAATTGTAAAATTATCTAAAAGTTTCTTTTCAATTCTAGTTGATGAAGGTAATAGTGAAGTGTTCAAGTTTAAAAATTTATTAAAAAAGTTTATAATAGTATTATTAGCAAAATTAGACAGTTAATGCTTATAAACTATTTTTATAAATTTACAATAAGCTTCATTAGGCCATTTAACATTTGGTAGTTGTTTTATGTCATAAAAAGCATCATCAGAATCACATTCTATCAAAAGAGACACATTTGCTCTCTCATAGTCATCAGCATTACATTTTATATTTGCTAAAAGAGGTTCTATTTCTATATTAGAATGAGAAGATGCTGATATGTCTTTGTTCTAATAATATATATTATTAATTATATATTATAACTTATAAAATAATAAATAATTTATCTTGTAAATTATAGATTCATCAAAATCATATTCAGAAGGGCTGTATTCTGGAAGTTGCCAAATATTATTCTCTAATTATTCAGAGAAAATGGCTTGATTTGATATTTCTGTAAGATAAGGATAACTTTGAGATATATGTTGAATTAGAGTAAATAATTTTGAAAATTTCCAATTGCAATGCTCACAATACCAACACATTTTAGAAAATAGAAAAAGCTTAAAGAATAAATATAAAAAAAAAAATAAATAAATAATAATAAATGAATATAAAAAAAAAGCAAAAATAGTGATTATAATAAAAAATAATGAAATAATGAAGATAGAAATAAAAGAAGTATACCAAAACACTAGAACCTGGACAGAATTCTGTTTCTCAGATTTAAAAAAATAAAGAAATATATAAAAAGAATGAAAAAGTAAAAAGAAAATAAAGTATATGAGAAAATATGAATTTGCAATATATCTATTGTGAAGATCTAAGTAAGAAATAGCAATAAAAGAAGATAAAGGATGTAGCAGTAAGCAATGATTTAGAAGATTTAATGATTTTAATCGATATATATCGATTTTAGGTAATTCTTTTTTCTTTGATCAAAACAAAGCATAATAATTATTTATATGATATAAGCAAAAGTAGCATTATATTACATATATATTATTTATTAATTCAAATTATAGTGAAAGATATTAATAATGAAATAAAACTCAGCTAATTATTATTATATATATAATTGTGTATATCATCATTACTTGCTAATAACCAAAATAACAAATAAGATAAGTATACTTTTACTTTTTTTTTTGTATAAAACAATTAACATTATCATATATTAACTTTCTTAGATACAAGAATTATCATTATATGTATGCTAACAAAAAGTTTTTTATTTTTATTTACTACATAACAATTAAGTTACATCATTTCTTAATTTTATATATTTATAAATATAACTACTTTATATTTGAAAGATAAAGATGTTTTTAAAAAATTTTTGATATAAATAACAATAATACTAATAATAACTTACTATTTTCTGACAATATTTTATCTACTGATAACACCTCCAACTTATTATCTTTTGACAATAATTTATCTATTAATAACTTTTCTAACCTATCTTCTTCTGATATTTTTACCAATACAATCTGTTTACAATCATCATCATCTTCTGCTATTCCTACCAACACTTATTTACAATCATCTGCTATTTTTATCAATAAAACTTGTTATAAATCAGTAACTGGATATTATAAACGATCTCAAAAATATGATAGCGATTCTTCAGATTTATCTAAAAGTATTAGAAGTGTACAGGAAATATTTGAGCAAATGAAAGGTAAATGAACTATATTATGACAAGCCATCTAATTAAGACAAGCTGCCTAATTAAGACAAGCCACCCAATTAAGGCAGTCATCTTATTCATAACAACTATTGCCTTCTTGTTTTTGTTCTTGTTTTCCTTGACATAAATCGCATTTTATTGATCAAGATAGATCATTATCATCACAGAAATCACAGAGAAGATCTCGATCATGAGATCATTATAATAATATATAAGATCTTTATTTTTTTTGATCTCTTTAGATGACAATCTTATGATTTTACCTTTTTTTTTTAAAAAAAAATTTTTTTTTTTAATACACTGGATTCAAAGAATGTATAAGCTACTGGCAAGTTGATGAGAAACTCTTCACTTAAAATCAGCAGCTGTATCTTTTAATGAAAAAGTTGAGTAAGAACATATGGGAAATTAAAAGCAAATTAAAAAAGCAGTAAGTTGTTACAGAAAATGAGTTCTTACAGAAGGTCCTGGATGTAAGTACTCAATATTTATAAAGATTGTAATAAAAACATTCTAAATTTTTATTTTTTATAGGATGCATATACTAATATTGCAAAATGCCTCTTTTCAAGTTATGTTTATCCTACCTAGACTATAATCAAGAAGACTTTTAAGTCCTATATGAATGAAATGTTTTAGGATTTCATGTATAACATAAGCCTAAACAAATTCACTAACTGTTTTTATAGTAAATAGTTGACTTAGATAATTTTTTTTTTTTAATTATGCATTGCTTATAGCTGTTAGTAATTGTTTATATTTTTTAATACATTTATTAACTATAATCTATATTATTAGATAATATATCTTTTAATTAAAGCATATAATATTTGTAATATTGATAATTGGTTACTATTATTTTATAGCTTCTTTAAAAAATCAAGAATAATCATGATATGGCTCTTCAAAAAGTTAGGTCTGCAGTTTAGCATATATTTGGACATAAAAGATTGCCTTTTCTGAAGAGTAATGCAACTATGGCTAATATTGTTCAGTGAAAAGAAAGCCCACAAGTAAATAATTATTATTGTATGCTTTTCAAACACAACAATGAAGGCATTTATTGGGTATCAGTAATCACATAAACTGCATTTTCTACTATAGCAATTTCTGTTTTGACAAATAAGTATAGTGCATTTACCCTTTCAGTATATAACATCCTATTAAACCTCTGATTATAAACTATTTTATGCATGAAGAAGTATATAAAATGTCAAATTGAACAATTTTTAGTAAGTTATTAGAATTTATTTTAGTTTTAACATCATATAATATTAACATTAACATATTATATTAAATTGATATCGAAAGTGATGATTTATTACACAAAAATACTAAAGCTCTTTAAAGTAAAGGTGAAGATGAAGCTTATAATGATAAATGATATAATGAGGGTTCTTCTTAATATAATCCTAATTCTGAATCTTTTCTCTAAAATATTTCTTTAATGAGTCTTTCCAAAAATAAGTTGGATAAATTGTATAGTATTACTTAATTGCAATTTATAATTCAATGTTTCTTTTTTATGTATTTTTTTATATATTTTTTTTATATATTTTTTTTTATATATCATTTTTTTAATATTTTGTATATTATGTATTGCTTATTGCATATATTATTTATTGCTTATTGCTATAATATTTAATAAATAAATATTATATACATAAATTAATAATTATTTTAAAATTTGTTAAAAGTTAGTATTATTATAGTTATTGGTATAAAGTTAATAGTACTGAATATATTTGATAAATATCAATATTATTCTAAATCGTTTTTTATCAATTGTCTATTATAATAAATATATATTGATATATATCTTAATTGATATAATCCAACAGAGGGAATTATTATCGATATATATCTGTTATAGTTAATAATCAATATATATTAGTCTATTTTTTTTGCTGATGATTGAAGTTGTTGTATATTAATTTTAAGTATATTAATTGTAAGTTTGAGTAATACTATTAAGTAATCAGTTGTAGTAAATAAATTCAGTAAAATGTCAGCATATAGTTTAAAAGTATGATATAAATATTAGTTCATATTTGGTCAATTCTACTATAATTATTATTGTGTATATAGGAAAATATAGATGTTAATAGAAAAAAGAGCCTGTAGGTATCATAAAATTAGAGGGATTTAAGTATTCTTAAAAAAGAATGTTTAGATGTAGTTAAGCTTTTTTGCAATAATCTATCTAGTTTAGGATTTAGAACTCTATTTAGATTTTCTATTAGAATTATTTTGTAGTTAGTTTTATTAAAAATAGGAGTGAGGTATAAAAGAATGTCTTTTTGGAATTGTTTTTTTTCTTGGATTAAAAAGTAAAGTTGGATTAGTTTAATATAAAGGTTTTTGAAAAATATATTAATTTTTAGAAGAAAGTTTTTGTAAATCTGTATTTTTTTGATATGCTTTGCAAGTGATTTGTGGATTAATATTTCTACACCACCTTGATGAGTGTTACTTGGTGTTCAAAAGCATTTGTAGTTTGTAAGTTTTTGTGAAAGTATTGAGAATTTTGCTTCTTTGCTAAATAGATGTGTTTCTAAAATTCCAAAAATATTAATTTAATTTTTTGAAATAAAATCGATTAGGCTTAGTTGTTTAAAATTATCAAGAAGACTATTAATATTTAGTAAATGTATTTTGATTGATTTGGTAATATTTGGATTTTCAGAAAATATGATATTATTATTTATATGTATTATAATAAAAAGAGATTTAGAAGATATTGGTATTATAGATAAGAGAAAGTTTTGATATTTTGAGAGAGACAGTATTTTGAATCTTGTTATAGTATAATTTGTTTTAAGTAAAACATTTTAAAAGTTTGTAAGATTTTCAAAAGAGATATTAGTGAAGTTAGGTAAAGGATTAGTTTCTTGTAAAAGGTAAATATATGCTTCTTTATATATATTGTTTTAGATGTTTTAATAAAAATTTTTATATATTGTTTTGAATAGTATTCTGGATATTCATTTTTAATAAATTTTAGAAATGAGCCTATTGATTGTGGTAGAAATAGGAGTTATAGGTTATAAAAAGAAAGAAATTTATTAAAACATATTAAAGAATTGTATATTTTTAGAAGATCAGGAATTTGGATAAAGGTTTTTTCTTTAATAGTTTTGGTAATTAGAAAGTTAATAGTATCATTTGGATCATCTGTTGATGATTCATAATCAACATTAGTAGTTTAAAATTTGTTAGAGTATTGATAAAAATATTAGATATTTGTAATTTTTGAAAAATAGATGTAAAAAATTTTTCTGAAAGGGAATTCTTAGAAGGATGTGATAAGTTGTTATCTAAGAAGTTGAATTTTTCTTCTATAGATATGCTCACTGTATACTTAATTTTTACAGTTATAGAGAATACCATAGTTTGCCCTGTATATTGGGTCTAACCATCATTAGCTTGGTTCTTTACATAAATTCTGCCTGCCTACTTACATCATTCTCTTTCAAAAATAGTACACTTTTAGTAAAAGACATCATTATTTTGAAAATAGTAGCTGTATTTATGTTATCTATAGAAGAATTTATTGAAAAAGTGAACTATAGGTGGTAGTTAAAAACATGAAGAGAGTGTTATCCTGTATTGAAAAAATTTTAATATTATAGTGTTTAATAATAAATTTTTCTGCTTCTAGAAAGTATTTTAAATCATAGTTAAGTTGGATTTGAGAAATAAAGAATTTTAGTTGACTTTGGATATAAAAATAGAGAATTAATTATGCTAAGATATGTAGACTAATAGTAGATATAATAATTTTTCTAAAGTTTTGTTTAGTTCAAGATCTGAAATACTGTTATTTTTAGCTACAGTATTTAAATAAGCTTTGAGATAAGAATAAAGATAAAATGCAGTTCATTTGGAATTAGTTTCTGAATTGTTAATTTCAGCAAACTTTTGATCTGCTTTGAGTGCAAATTTATTGAGTGTATGGAGTAGAATATTCTTTTTAAAAGTTGCTGTATATTGTTGATTTGGTTTAAATATTGTGTAGTCTGAAGTGAATAGTATGGTTTTAGAAATTGAGTTGTCTTTTTGAGATGCTAAGCAGGTTTTAAAAGATTTGTCAAAGAAGTGAGTTGATATATTTTTGAAAATGTGTTCTGTGTCATCAGGTAGGAGCTTGCAGTCTTTGTTTTTGTATGTATAAACATGAAAGAGTGCAGCTTTAGTAGTTAAGAAGGAGCAATTTTAGAGAGAGATTAGTTCTGTAATTTGAAAATCTGAGAGTAGAAATTTTTTGCATTTTTTAGCAAAAGTGGTTGCAATTTGGTATTTAATATAATTTTTGACTTTATCTTTATTAATTTCTGTAAATTGTTTTTGATAAGCTTTAAAAAAGTCTAAATACCATGTGTTAAAGTTTTGAATATAAGGTTTAAGTAATGGAATTTGAAAGAAGTTAAGAAATTTAGTTTTAAAAATATTAAGAGTAACAGTAATAGTAAATCAGTTGTTATTATAGATACTAAATAGAGGTTTTGAAGCACCATATTCAAAGTTGTATTTTATTAATAGTCTAAGAGAATAAAGCTTTAGTTTATCAATAAATTTTTGATAGTAAATTGTTTAGTATTTGTTATAAAGAAATAAGTATAGATGGACAAAATTAATTACCACTTTGCAATGATCAGAGATTGGATATAATAGGATTGAGTAATGAAAATAAAAGATATGTAAGTAGTTTAGTTTGGTAAAAAGAAGTTCAATAAATTTAGGAAGTAAATTTTTAAGTATTGAAGTATATGCATATTGTGAAATATTAAGTTAAGAAAAAAGTAATAGATTTGATTGATAAAGAAAATCTGTAAGAAATTCTGGCTTTTTAGCAACCATTGTTTTAAGCAAATAATTGAAGCTTTGTTTTTAAGAAGGTTTTTGATTTGTGGTTGTTTGAGTATTATTTGGAGTAAAAGAAATTAGTTGACTAGAAGTAAATTTGTAAAAGTAAGCTTTTGAAAAAATAAAAAGTTACTAAGTAAGTGTTGTATTAAGTTTGATATTTTGTCTCATGTTTTTTGTAATTGAATAGTTAAGGAACCAGTTTAGATCTTTAAAGGTGTTCTGAGTTGAGTTTGTTGTATTTTTTTGTTGTTGTATTTAGAAGAATATTTAGAATTTTATTTTATTTCTTTATCTCTAAGAACAGGTTTTTGAAGAAAATTGATTTTTTCTTTCTTAGTAAGTTTGTAAAAGTAGTAAAAATAAAAGATAAAGTATTGTTCTTTTGTAAGTTTCTTTTTTTGAGAAAGGATTTTAAGTTTAGCATATTGGAAATTATAAACACAATTTTAATGAAATAAAAAACCCTTAAAGATTATAGCTTTGGAATAGTCAAATGCATGTTATGATTCTTGAATAAGAACATATAGAATATTCTTTTTTTTATATAAGATACAAGAGTGATAGTGTTGTAAGTGTAGAATGATTGCTACTGATGATTTGTTTGTATGAAATGAAGAAGATAAAATCTGTAAGTTTGATTGAAAATTTTGTTATTATTTGGTAATAGGTGATTTGGGTAATTGGTCAACAATATTGTTAAAACAGTTTTTGGAAATAACTGTAGTTGAAGAAATATCTATTACAGTAAAGTTTAAGATTTGTCAAAGAAGTGTAGAGTAATTAATTTTATAGTGTTTGAAAGTAAAATTTGTATAACATTTGTTATAAAGACAAGTGGATAAAGTAGATTGAGTTGGCATTTTAAAGTAGTGTTGTTGTTTATTAGTTTTACATTTTGAAAGATTAACATCTTTTGGTAAAATGTGTAAAGTAAGTGGATTAAATTTTTTGGTACCAATACCAAATTGATCTGAATATTTATTATAATAATAGTCTAAGTTATAAGAATCAGATTTAGTATTTGTTAAAGTGGGCATTTTGGCTTGTTATTTTTATATTGATGATTCTACTTAATAACTCTATAGTATAATAAGTTGTTTGTTATATTTTTGTAAGCAATTTGGCTATTTATTTCTTATGCATACTATACAAGCATTGTTTAAGATGTAGTAAAGCTATAATATGAATAAAGGCAAGTTCAAATTGGAAGTATAAAGACTATTATAAATCAGTATCAAATTTATAATATTTTAGTTTTTTTTTGTAAACTAAATAGTATATGAATCTGAATAATGCTTTTGAAATAAATGATCTTTCTTTCTTTAAAGATCCAATGATCTAAAAGATAAGTATCTTTACATTTATATTTACCTTTATATATTGTTAATATCTACAACTAATTATTTTTTTCATTTTGTTTTTCTTACAAATTTCTATAGCCTAATTGTTCACAATATTGTTACTCTAAAATCTCATTTAATCTATGCCTAATTTGGTATATGTCTTGGCAATAGGTTCTGGGTTAACTTTCTAAAATTCATTTTTTTGAAATATTATTTTACTAAAATTATAATACCAAAAATCTACTTTACTAACAAAACAGAAATAGGTCTGTGTTATTTTATCAAAAATCAATTAACTAGCAAGTTTATTTTGCTACCAACTCATTTTATTTACAGTTTTTTAAAATTGCATTAACTTTAATTCTAATTCTAAATCTAACTCTAATGACAATGATCAGAATTACTTTGTTGATAAAATAACTGGCAGTAAAATAAACTGTCAATAAAATAAACTTGTTAGTTAATTAATATTTGATAAAATGACACAAACCTATTTCTGCTTTATTAGTAAAATAGATTATTGATATTACAACTTCAGTAAAATGGTATTTCAAAAAAATAACTTCAGAAAAGTAAGCAACAATCTTGTCAATATTATTTAATTGTAGGACAAGTGCATGCATGCATACAAATAGGGTTTTAGAATACAATTATTGATTATAGCACTATTGATTATGTTCTTTTTAATTACAGTTCATTATTGCTTATAATTTTGATTGGTTGTATATTCTTAATTTCTATTGGCTAATTAAATTTTCATATAACATGTGATTTTATAAAAAACATTTTATATAAATAGTTATTTAAAAAATAAGATAATGATGATCTCTCTCTCCTGACCATCACATTTAGGAAAGAGGGTAATTTTGAAAAGACAAAATAAACTCTACTCAGGGCTTTACTAACTTAAAAACAGTAGCAGAACAGGGGCTCTCCTCCTTATTCCTAGAAAGTGTAAAACTTTTATCTTTGAAGTTTACAGAAACAAGAAAACTAAACTGACAACAACCTTTTTATCTAATAAACAACTAACAAAAACGGAAACTAACTTCTTTCTTGAAAAGAGTACTATAGCAACAGAAATTATCTATAATGATTTAACTGTCTCTATGCAAGATGACTTTTTGAATAGTATCAGCTGGGATGAACAAGTCACGTTAGAAAATAAAAAAAGACTTCTCAAAGAAAAAAATGATCAAAATAGCAACTCAGTCATATTTAGCTCTAAGACACATTTTAAAAAACAAAATAATAAAGAAAACAAAACAACAACATCTCATATAGAGCAAAACAACATGTCTTTTGCAAAAACTAATGCAACCAGCATAAACAAAAACAAAGAGGTCTCAAGTAAATCATGATTAAGTTTATTTGCAAAAGTCAAGAGAGGTCAATCAATCTTCTCTTCATTCTTACCAAGAAACAACATAAGATCTAAAAATGATAATGCACTTATACTAGATATTCATAACCTCAATAGTTCATTAAATGAAATTATGATTTCTCTTTATGAGACAGCAGGACGTGACATAATTGCTGCTAAACCACATGTAAACAAAGGATCTCATACTCATTTAGAGCTAATCTTTACTAATGAGAAAAAGCTCAAATACTATGCTACAAAAGGGGTTGAAATTTATAATTGTACATACTATGGACATATTCCGATTGATTCTAGAAGATTCTTTTTGCCAGTCAAGATCAGAAATGTCCCCTTGAGTAACAAGGAATTTATTTCTGAAAGAATTAAAAATGCTTTTAAGAATTTTGGTAAAATTGTCTTAATTAAGCCATTGTTAATAGAAGGCACTCCTTACCTAACTAACCAGTAGATCATTATCTTTAAGACTACAGAAGACTCAGATTTGAAAAAAAGAATCCCTCGGTTCTATATTTTGCTTGACAACAAGATTATCACAGAATGGCGTGCAGCTCCTAAACTTTGCTACTTCTGTAACAATAAGGGACATATTAAAAAAGATTGTAATCAGTACAAGGAAGCTATTGAACTTTGTTATCAATACAAAGAATTTCTCTCTAACAAAAGAAAAGAAAAGCTTCTATCAGTAGATTTAGAAAATTTAAATGCAATTTAGTAAGAACAAAACATCCTTCAAGAAGAGATCAGTATCGAAGAACCTCAACAAGAAGAAACTTCACTAAATATGACTATTAGCCAAGAAAGTAATGAAATAAACAGTATCACACTAGCAGAAAAAGATCTTATTAGTTCAGTTAACGAAGTCATGAACAACATTGAGAATAATGCTTCTGTTATAGAAAATCTAGCTACAGGTTCTTCTATGGAAATTGAAAAACCAAAAGCTCTAAGCACTCCAGTTATGCTAATTACAAATGACAACAAGCTACAACTTCAATCAGAGAATCCAGATAATGGTTTTACTTTATTCTACAAAGGAAAAAAAAGGACAAAAAAAGTAAAAAAGACCTTATGAATCAGAAAAACGAAATAACCAGACCTGCTCCATACAAGAAACCTTGTAATGGAGCACAGAATTTACAGATCTGAAATCTGTACTATTCTGCTTTAATATGACTAAACAATTTAAATTTAAAATTGCAAGCCT
>CAJVQA010008285.1:0-13072 GCA_910591915.1 Cetraspora pellucida | reverse complement strand
CAAGTTAAACTTGATATTTAGTATGTATATGTCGTGACTGAAGTTGACACCCGACTGGAGTTGCAACTTCAGTTGAATGAAGTTGCACTGCCTGAATTTGTAACTATAGTTGCCTAAAGTTGCAACTCTCGGTAGGTGCCAACTTCAGGTGCAGTATTGTGCCTGAAGTTGAAACCCAACTAAAGTTAAAACACAAGGAATCAAAAATGCTAAGCAAAAAAATTTTGAGCAAAATTAAAGATGCAATAATAAATGATAGTAAAAATTGATTTTTAATCACTTGTATCGGTGACCCAATCGAAGTTTTGGTATATAGCTTCTATATTTTTAGAATTTTATTTTTTTTATCGGATTTTTTACCGTGTTGATAAAATGATAATCACTGATCGACAAAGATTTGAGCGAAAGAATGTTAATCATTTCTCTAGTAAAATAATAAATTTGTATGCACTTTATAATGATGAGGTGGCGCTTCATGTTACATGATATTTTTATTTTTTTTTGGTGTTAAGGTGAGGCCTTGCGCATATTTTTATTAGTAATTTTAGTTGTACATATTAATATACTATATATTAAAGATATACTAAAATTGTCAAATACAAAATAAAAACTACATGCAAGAATTAAATCTCAGATTTATCTATAACCTAAACTTACTAAGATGATTAAGATTCACTTAGATTTGTAATATTAGAATATGATAATAAGATGTGTTATAATTAAAAGTTTGAAGAGATATAATAATAATATTTTTTTCTAATTAGAGAAGTCATTTTAATATCTGGTTATAAATTTGATCATCAATATCAAAAAGTATTTAAATAATAGTTGAGAATATTTTGATAGGTATATTATAATTATAAATTGTTTTAATTAAGGTTTTATGTATAAGGTTTTTAAGATTAAGATTAAAATAAAAAGAATTTATTTGAAATAGTATTCAGTCAAATGAGAAATAGTTTTGATTTTATGAATAAGTTTATGTAGTTGACTAGTTGTTAAGATCTATTTTAGATAAAATATACTAAATTGATGAGTTAATAAAATTTGTAATAAGGAAAGAGTCAGAGCAAATTAGATAGTGTGAATAAAAGTTAGAAAAATTAGATTGAAAACATTTGGCATTTATAAAGATAGTTGAATAAATATAAAAAAAAGTATGTTAGTAATTTATTTAATAGAATTTTGATTTTAAAAACTTTGAATTGATTAAGTTTAAAGTTAGTAAAATTAAGTAAAAATTTTTAATTGTAATTAAGATATACTATATAGATTTTCAATCTATGTAATAATTAATATGAGCCTATTTATTGTTTCTTTTTTATAAAGATTATATTGCCAATATATAAGCTTTGTAGTTATTTTTGATAAAATATCTGATAAAAAGCTTGATAAGATTTTGTTACTATTTTAAAATATCAAAAGTTTTGTAAATATTTATTTTGCTAGAGAGTTAGTCATGTTATTAAAGATATTATCTGTATAAGCTTGAACTTTGTAAAAATTAATATTAAAGTTAAAGGATTTAATAATATTAAGAAATGTATATTATAATAGTTATATATTAAATTTAAAGAATTTGTTAGAATTATTAAATTGAATAGAAAGTTTATAGAATTTCAAAATAACTTATTATAAATTAATATAAATTTGAGTGTTGCATTGCAAGATATAATGAGATTGCTAATAAGATAGAAAAAAGATTTGTTTTATAAGCTAATAATTAGAAGTGAATTTTAGCTAAAAATTTATAAAAAATTTGGTTACTATTATTAAATTAAACTTATTTAATATATATTAAGCTTTGTTCAGTTCCAATATCAGTTACAAATCTATCTATATAAAAGTAAATTTCTTATATAACAGATTGTTTTGTAAGATTTTTTTATGTTTTTTTGAACAGTTATTAGATTTAAAATTTCTGTAATAGTTGAATTCAATATATTAATAGTAAAATAATTATATGAAATTTGTAAAAGATGTTTAATTGCTATTAAATAAATAAGTTCAGATAGTTAGTATTGAGTTTAAGTTTAGAATTTTTCTTTCTAGAAAGCTGATACAAATAGTTACTAAAATATTAATTGTGCATGTTTAATTAATTTTAGTACCTAGTTATAATATGCAGTTAAGATCTAAGAGAAGATAATAATAATTATATTCTAAATCAATATTAGTATTTTAATATGAGATAGAGAACTGGTTTGTATTTAGAAAGTATTTGTAAATTTTGCTAATAATAATTTTATCATTATTATCATTATAGATAAGTAGTTAAGATTTAAGTTTTTTCTTAATTAGTAAAGTATTATATACAAAAGCATTAATTTTAAAAGACTAAAAATAAGAAAGAGTTAGATAATATAATTTATTAGATAGAATTATATTTTCTAAATAAGTAAACCAAGAAGGTTCTTTTTATTTTGTTAGATAATAGAGTCTTAATAAAAAGTAGTATCATTTAAATAATATACTATTGTTTCAGTACAAAATTGTTTTAAATAAAGTATATTGTTTTTGTAAAATTGTTTTTTAAACCTATAGTATTTGAGATATTAACTGAACATTAGTTTTAGTACTTGGTAACCATTATGAATAGTATTAAATCACAAAACATTAGGATTTGCTAAAATTAAAATAATCAATTGCTATACAGCCTTATAGATATTTCATTACAACATACTTTAAACACTAAAACACTCAACACTACTTCAAATACTATAACCAATTTATACAACCAAATTAAGCTGTTGAGTAATATAACTATTTACAGCATACCAGATTTACCTTCAATCTTTTCAACTCTAACAAGTCTAATACCAAATGAACTTATTAACATTATTGCAAATCTGTTATCCAAAAAAGTAGCTACAACACTTGTTAACAAGTTTTTACTTCATCTTAACCAACAAATTTATCACAAAATCTGGATTCCATATTGTATCTCAAGATCTATAGCTCAAACTTCTGAATATAACATACCTTAAAATGTTGCCTCATTTTTATTACATTCTCACCTACTCAATTCTATTAGTTTAAAAATAAACTTCTGATATATCTAATAGATTAAATATCAAACTAATCCTCTATACATAATTACTAACACTTAAATCTAAGTGAGTTTTGGCCACTCTAGTTGGTTTAGGCCACAGATAAATTAGTTTGAGCTTCTATTCTTTCTATAATATTTTAAAAGCAAAATTTGTACTATATGTAAAATCTTAATTAAATATTCAATAAAAATAGAGACATGGCCTTACCATTAATATTAAAAAAAAAAACCAATCTTTAAACCAAGGTGTTCAACATGTTTAACAAAAAGAATACATAATCATACATCTGCAGATTAAAGAAAAGCAAATACATATAGCCAAAAGCTAAATTAACAGAGACATGCTTACAACAAGAAAGAACTTACAAAAACCTATTAATAATAAAAAACAATAAGGAAGAACAACTCACTTCAAATACAAATAACATACAACTACTAATTTTGGACAAGAAGATATTAACTATTAGCATATAATTTAACATATTTATTATTTAATAAATACAGATTTTATTTAAAAAAAAGTCTTAGAACATAAACTTTATTCTGTACAAACTCTATAAAATGTTTTTATAAAACAAGTGTTAGTAAGAATAAATCTATAAGATTCTAATAAACTCTAAGATAAAAAGTATCTTTTGAAAAGAGAAAGTAGTCTAAAACTTGAATGAGCAAGTATCTAAACATGCTGTAAAGAAAGAAGCTATCCTGAAAAAACTATAAAGATATATTAAGAAAGTATAAAAAGAAAGTATTACTAAGATAGTAAATATAAATACTACAAGGACCTTATCCATCCTTGATATATAATATAACACAAAGAGAGTTGGAGTAGCACCCAACTATAAAACTATACAACATCTATACTAAAACTATTCATGACTACAAGAAAAATATAATTGACAAAGAGAGCATAAGAAACTCTTATTAGACATAACAAGATTCTGATATACTAAAGATTATCTGTAATAACACTACTAGATTCAACTACCAGAAAGAAGCAGAAAAGCAAGTTGAAAATTAAAATGAAACTTCAACTTGATTACACCCTTAGACTGATCATTTGAGAAAAAAATCTATATCAAATTCTGTAATTAGTACTTTGACAATTTAATGTGATTCTACCAAATAATAATAATATTAGCAATACTTATCATACTGATATCAAGATAAAAAACTATCAATATAACTGTACCAATACCATCACTATCAATCATAATATCTCCAACTACAATACAATCTGTACAAACAGTAACTTAGATGCCAAACTTCTTTAATGACCAAAATGCTATAAATAAGCTATTAGCATTATTTGTAATAATAATAGAATCAATAACAACAATATTAACAACAATCTATGTATGCAAAAAAAAGTTTAGTAAAGCAAGAAATCAAGTAAACAAATTGAATAATCAATTACCACCATATTAAACCAAATTTGAAATAATTAAAAGTACTTTTTATATAATTAAATATTTATTTTTTATTAAAACAAGAGATAAAATTGCTGACCAAGTAACCTAATAACAACAAATATTACAAATAATTGTACAACAATAGATAACAATCTATTAGCAACAACTTTTATCTATTACTTAATCATTGAAACAATAACAATACTATTAATAATATTTATTTGCTATTATAGATAACAAAGATATAAAAAGAGAGTTCTCAAGGCAATTTCTGAAGCAAGCCAGTACCTTGAAGCAAATAGCAACTGCTATTGTTAATACATGTCCAATATCAATAATTTTTTATTATATAACCTATTACCAAGACAAACAAGACTAACATTTAATTTAAAACTAACTCAAACTCAATTGAAACTAGCAAGAAGAATTAATAAAATCTTAGATATAAGAACCAATAAACCAACAAGATCTTTATCACCTATACCAAACATCCTAAAACTACTACAAGTGGCATCCAAGACAAATATACTCAAAAGGAAGAAATAAATGAAACTTGAAGTAACATCCTTTCTAAAAGAAATAACAACTCTAATCTTACTCATAATAGAACTAATAGTATTCATAGTAATAATACTAATTAACAAAAGAAAATAAAAAAAAAAACTTTAGAATAACAATTAACCTTGAACCAAGTAATAAGAATAGCAATACCAAACATAGGACTAATTAATTAACAATTTAGAATAATATATTAATATTAAATACTGTCATACAAATAACTATACCAACATCAATATTAATAGTAACAGCAACAACTATTCAAACAACAACTGCAACAACATCACTATTTAAAACTGAGAATCCAAGATTCTTTTAAGATCAAAACATTATAGACATAGTAGCAGAATAGTAAAATTAATTATAGTATTAGAAATAACAACCTTCATTATAATCTTTTGTATAAAGAACAAAAGAAACAAATTAATAGGACATAATAGAAAAAAAGAGAATAAAAATATTGCTAATCAAGTAAAGGCAATAACAGCAACTCTTTAATGAACAAGTATATAACTAAAAAACTCTACAGAGAATTAGTGCTAGAATTATTACAACCAAAAGAAGAACCTAAGAAGTCAAAGTACCAGAAAAAGTAAAACCACTACAAGGAAACTATCTAGTTAAAAAATACTTACTAGAAATCTGAAAAAAACAATTTAAAACAAATATAATTCAAATAGCAAACCTTGTTAAGCTACAAAAATTAGCTATTAAACTATAAGAACCAACAAATTCATTGCAGAAATAGGATCAAAAATCTGAGAAAAAGGAATTAACAAAAACAAACTCTAATGTTTACTTATAATAAAGGAAGTCAAACATATTATTTAACCTTTCTAACATACTATTATAAATACAGATCAAAACAATTATCCTTTCTATAAAAAGAAGAACTCAGAAAAGCAAAAGAAAAATTATTAACTAAACTTCAAGAATTAGGTCAAAAAGTAATAGAAATAATTGAAAGAGAAGAATTAATCAAAATAGATATAGCAATACTATTAGCTACTGCATCAACACAACAAACAATAAAAATAAAAGTAGCAACAAGAAACACATTTAATAGAATGATATCTGAAGAAGAATTAGCCTGCCTAATAATTTATAGTCATGAACTAAAAGATTACTCAACATATAATTTAGCAGTATAGCAATCAAAAATTGCTAAAACAAGAATACAAAAACTTCTAAAGAATGCCAAAATAATATTACCACAAATTTATTAAAAATGGCAACAGCATTAGAAGTTAGATTTCCAAGTCTGATACCACTATATAGAATAAGAAACTTCAGTAGAGAAGCAAGTGATTATATTTAATAAAGAAATGAATTAGAAATGAAATTTACAGAAATGAGTATGACAAATACATTAACCATTCAGATTTAGAATATACAATATAACAAGCAGTATATAATTATGCAACAAATGCTGAGGATTCAAAAGCATATTGAAATATTGATTTTTTCAAAAGAATGAGAGCAGTAATATACACAAAACTGCATAGAGCAGCTAGAAAACTATTGACAATCAACCTAAATATAAATTGTTACTTTAGAGTAATAGCAAACCAGAATGAATTAAATAATCTAAAAGATTTATATAGCTATCTGCTAATACCCAGATTTGATTATACTTAAAATGATTGGCATGCATTAGGACAATAGGCAGAGGCCAATGCATATACCAAATACCTCAAGAGAATTATTAGATAATGCATATTTAACAGATGAAATCCATCTAGAAAGACAAATAGAATTTCAAAATCTGATATACAAACCAAATTATAGTATAGAAAATGATGTTACCAACTTTAGAAATAGATATGAGGAAGCAATAAATTTATTAAACTTCTCATATGGAAGATGGAACCAAGAAGAATATGCAAAACTATTAAATATGATACCAATTAATTTTAATTGCCAAATAATGGCAAAGAAACTAATGATTAAAGAAGTATTTTTTGAAGAACTAAATACTATATTCAATGCAAAAAGGAATGAAATGATTTCAAAAAGAGAAATCAAAACAGGATCAAAAATTAAAATCTATAAATTTAATGAAAGAAAACTGATAGACAAATCAAAAGCTAGATGCTTTAAATATCAACAATATGGTTATTTTGCAAGAGATTGTACTAATGAAAGAAGAAAATCTTTCAATCAATTCGAATTCAAAGAAATGCCAAAAAACTTTTCTAAAACATTTAAATAATTATATCAATATTGCAAAAAGTTTTTATCTAAATATAAAAGAACATATTTAAGAATAATGAAAGATATTACAATAGATCAAGAAGTAACCAAATGCAAATTGGAAGTTAAATAACAACAATAGAAATAAAAAAAATAACAACAGAAATAATAATAGAAATAATAATCAAAACAACAACAATCAAAATCAATATAACAAAGGTCAAAAACTACCTAGAAAATATCATAACTATTAACCTGAAGAAAAGAAAAAAAGGTATAAAAAACTTAAAAGAACTGAAAGAAGAGAACCAAGAAATGATAAAAGAGATTTCAAAAGAAAAAAAATTCAAAATGATATAATTATTACAAAGAAGAAGATAATGAAGAACCAGTAGCATCTTTTTTAAAAACATTCTTTTCAAAAATATATCTTTTTTAAATAAAAATCTGCATAGTGCTTAGAACAAACTCCCTAAGCAAGATAATAGCTGCACTATAAAGCATATTAATATTCATAATATTAAAAAGAACCAAAAGTTTTCTAAAGAATATATTAATAATATTATATATATTAATCAGAAAATATTAAATAAAGAACAAAATATTAATAACCTATATATCAAATGCTCTGCTAAAGATGTGTTATCTGAAAAAATAATTGAAAAAGCAAATATCGACAAAGAGTATGAATACTTAAAGAAAACTTATCAATTTCTTAAAAAGTTTACTAGTTAGACTTAAGCAAAAGACCAAAAGAAAAACAAGCATATTACTTTATGGCACTAATGAACAACTGGTCAATAAAAGTACTTCTTGATAAAGAAGCAAATAAAATATAATAGAACAAGATATTGCAATAGAATAGAACTTATTACAATATTTAGACAAAGATAACAAAACAAAAGCAGTATTACTAGAAGGAAAAACTATTTCAAACTTAAAAGAATTAAAAATAACAATTCAGATAGAAGATATTCAAGCACAAATCAAAGTTACTATTATCAAAAGAGAACAACCTTACCTTCTCTTATCTAAAGTAGATCAAGCAAAACTACATATCACTAAAAATAAACAAAACACGATAGCTTTAATTAATAATAAGCCTATTAGCTACCAAGAAATAAGATCAGACACATGTTGTAGGTATAACAACCTAGTTTATAATAAACCTGCTTACTTAAGCTTGAAAAACCAACCCTTATATTTATCTAAATACCTCTCTAAGAGAAATGCTCCTTTAAAAGTTAGAAAAAACATCTAGATAGTACCCAATGTGGGTATTAAAACTGAAATTCACATACAAATCAAAATAGTAAACCAATCTAATAAGGCTAAGCAAAATAATAAACAATCAAAAAATGCAGAAAAAAAAATAAAATAGACTGAAATTAAATATCAGAAATCCAAAAATACTAAATTACTTAAAGAATTAATATCATATTCTTTAAAAGAACAAGAAATACTTCTTAGAAAACAAGTTGAAAGAAATTAACAAAGAACTAAACTAATAGATGTTACATAAAATGAAAATTGGATAAATATAGTCAAAACAGCTCTAGCAACAGAATATTCTTAGAATATAAAGAATCTAAAAATATATATAAAAATGAACAGATGAAAAAATACATAATGGTACAAAATGGTGAACCAATTATACAAGAAGATGATAATATTATACAAGAAAATAAAAAAATTGTGTTAAAAATAATATTATATACATCAATGGAATTATACTTTAATAATCCATTATAGAATAATAGAAAAAGGCATTAGAAAATAAATAGAGTATTAGAAAAAATATATTGCACTGATAAAATAGGAATAAAATAGACTATAATATATATTGAAACAGCTGCAGATAAAAATTAGTCAGACATAATTGATAATACTAATAAAATATTAAAAGAACTAGTTCAACAGCAATTAGAAATAGGTATATTACTAAAAAAACTCAGCAAGTAATAATTGCTATGGTGCAATAATACCAGACCTCATAGACATAATCAATAGTATAGATTAACAATTAAGGTTTAAAAACAAAGAGAAATCCAAGAAAAAAATTGGAATATGCTTCAATACCTAGCACTATTATGCTGTAGGTGGAGGCAAAAAAATCGATAAATATCAAAATAAATATAATATATATGATTATAAAATAATAGTAACACATGTAAACAATAGTTTACCAGAAGTGATATTTGGTAAAAAAATGGACAAGCATACATATATACTGGATCTAGCAGCAAAAATACATATAGAAGTTTATCAGATGATAGCAGTGCATAAAGAGGTCTATGTCATGATATTGGAAACACCCAATAATAAATTAATACAACAAATAGTACAGATTTATGAAGTAGCAAAATTAAGAGAATTTGCTAATAATGTATTGAATAAAAAAACAATACAAAAAGAATGATTCAGAAAAAAAAACAAAGAATTAAAATAAAATAGAGAAATTCATAAAGGAATGTTAACAATTTTCTTTGAAATGCAATTTGAAGAACCAGCTATACTAGATTTGGCTAATCAAATAAGATGCATGACAATACATACACAATATGAAAAACCAATTAATAAAGTACATAAAAATTGAATGAATAATTAATTGTAAATATACAAAAAGAAATCAAAAGATTTAAAGAAACAAATGTAATAGTTCTCAAAAACAAGAAAGAAAAACAAAAAGAAATCCAAACAACTATACCAGATACTCCTAAAATAAAAATATCTGTAAAAGAAAATTTTATATAATTGGAAAGAATATTACAAGAAGAAAAGAAAAATGTTTGCAAAGAAATAGAAAAAGGCTTGCAACAGTTGAAGTATAGACTTCAAACTATTGAAGACAATTATAAATATGTCTCAAACTTACCAGATGATGAATTGAAAAGTTATTTAGAAACAGTAGAAAAAACTGCAAAATAAATATTGATAACAAAGAAGAAGATAGAAAAAAGCCTTATATAATATAATATGAGTATTAACAGAATCAGAAGACCAACAAGTCTGAAAAAATAAAGATGTAATTGAATATCTAGAAGAAGAATAAATTTCAATAAATATGCATTATTGAATATATCAAAAGAAGAGTTTAATCAAATGAAACTATAGGAACAACAAATAGCAATGCAAACTTCTTAATAGAATCAAAATTCTTAAGTGAAAAAATTAAAAAACAATTTTAGAAAAAATATAAAGAACTATTAGCATCATCATTGGAAAATTAAGATAAAATACATGATGATGATGAAATAGAAAGAAGGTTTATAGAAGATCAAAAATTAATAAGAGAAAAACCACAACCTGAAATGTTTTTACCAGAAGGTACTACTCATAATTGGTATATACCAAAAGATAATACCTATAGAGAATAGCCTGTATCTCTAACATCTAGTGAAGAAGACTTTAGTCTTAAAAGTAGAAACATAGGAAAATAGTTTAAAAAGCCAAGCAAAAAAATGATTAAGACCAAGTTCTCTGATAAAAGACTTTGTAAATAAAAATAATATAAATTTAATATATAGAAAAATTCATAGAAGAAACAGTAGTACATCAAGTCTACCAAAAATACCTTTTAGTTTAAAAAATAAAATAAATTTAAAAGATAGTGAAGAAGAATTTAAACTTCAAAAATCACCTGTAAAATATAAGAGAACAAGAACAGTTGTATCAATTGATACAAATTTATTATCTATAAATGAAAATAAATAGAGAAAAAAAAGAAATATTAAAAGAAAACTCTTTTAAGAAAACAAAAATGAAAAAATAACATCTGAAGATGAAAAAGAAATGAATGAATTAGATAACATCATAGAAGATAATGTACAAGATTATTATGAAAATAGATATAATAATCAAGAAGAAACAGATAAATTATCAAAACCAAAGAAATATAAGGATGAAGATACTAGAATAATAGAAATACTATAGAATGAACAAACAGCACAATATTCAGTAGCAAAAAAATAATGATTTAACAGATAAACAATAGCAAAAAACATATATATACACTCTACCAAAAGTGGTATAGCAAAATTATGAAAATATTTAATATGAATATAAAAGTAATAAAGAAGAAACAAACAAAGAGTATGAAATAACAAAAACAGACAAAGAAAATAACAGTCTGTATAGACATTTCAGAGAAATGCCAATAGAAATATCACATATAATCTTACCAACTATAATTGAAAAAAAACAGGTAGATTATAAGGTATTCTGTAATGAGAATACAGAGATACTCCCTATAAATATAGAACACATAAGGATAGAAAACCCTGTAGAAAATGTGTATATAGAAACTTCTATAGAATTAGCTAAAAAAAAAATAATTATCTAACCTAAAATAGCAAATGATAATCACATAACAATAATAAATATATCAAGTAGAAATGTAAAATTTAACAAAAAACAACATATTGAAAATGTTGAAAAAGTACAGAAAAATGATGAAATTTTTTTCTCAAAACTGTCTGATCTGAAAGATCAGAGTGAAAAAAAAAGAACACATTTTGATTCTAAAAAATCAATGTGAAAAAACTGAAGGCCATGGAACATGAGAACAAATTAGCCAAATTCTTACAAAATTTGTTGATAATTTAGAGAAAAACAAGAATTTGCTACAAGAGTTAATATGAATGAAATACCTTCAATAAAATTAAACTTAAAAAATGAAATAAAAGATAGAGAAGTGCTAATGAAAGACAAAAGAAAAAACTTGCACAAATATAATAAAAAAGATAAAAAAGTTATCAAAGAAATAAAAGATAATTTAATTAAAAATGATATAATATTTAGTAGAAATACTGAATAGGCAAGTTCAGCTATAGTAATAACTAAAAAGATGAAATGAAAAAAATAGCAATAGATTATAGGATGCTAAACAAATACTTAGAATAGTATAGAGAACCATTACCAGACTTCAAGCAAATATTACAAAAAGTTAGCAGATATATATATTATATAACAATAGATATAAAATCAGCATATTGGCAATTAGTAATGCATAAAACTAAAAAAATATAAAGTGACAACATTCACAGAATATGAAATATATTGTTGGCATACATTACTATTTGGAATAAGCACAGCACCAGCATACTTAATACAAGCAATAAATAAATATTAGGACACTTAGATTATATAGTAATCTATATGGATAACTTTGTAATTTTATTGAATAATAAATCTGAGGCCAAAATAAAATTAACAAAAATATTAAGATGCTTAAAAAAAGTGGGCCTAAAGATCAAACCATCTAAATGTGAATTTTTTATTTAAGAAACTATTATATTAAATTATAAAGTATTGTATGAAAAATTAGAAAAAATGTTTTAAAAATTAATGAAATAGACAAATTCACTACTTCTAAAAACAAAGCAGAATTGCAAAGATTCTTAGGATTTATGAATTATTTTAAATCCTTTATTTTAGACTTTGCAAAAGTGACATCACCACTATATGGATTAGTAGGAATAGCAGAATTTTATTGAACTGATGAATGTCAAAAGCAATAGAAGAACTTAAACAATGATTAAAAAATAAACTATTACTATCATTCCCAAATTTAAACAAACTATTTTTTATGAAAACAGATGCTTTAAATTATGTAATAAGTGCAATATTATATGTGAAGGACCAAGCTAATGATGGCCAGACCCAACGTACAGGGCAGGCTATAGTATCCTTCACAGCTGTGCGAGCTGAGCTTCAAACAGTAAACAACCTTGTAGAAGACAATCCAATCTCCCAAGTTTCTGCTTTCAACACTTCACTTTCTGCAGAAACAAACACATGCTACAACAAATTTTTACAATTACACAATCTACCTATTATACATAATTCTATAACACTT
>CAJVQA010008284.1:0-13073 GCA_910591915.1 Cetraspora pellucida | reverse complement strand
AGTTTATTATAGTTTATACATATATAAATATTATAAATATATTATAAATATATTATAATTATATTATAAATATATTATAATTATATTATAAATATATTATAATTATATTATAAATAAATTATTTTGAAACTCTCTTCTGTAAATCCCTTGATCAAAATTTTCAGGAAGCAAAACTAAGAGAAACTCAACAACTAGACTAGAAAACAAAACTTGAGGTACTAACAAAAAAGACAGAACAGCAAAAATTGCATATAGTTTGATAGAAAATATAAAAGAAAAACCTTAAAGACAGTGGAAAACAGCACATAAAGAAGTCCTTTAACAAAACATAAAAAACTATTTAAAAAAATTGGAGAATTGCCAGAACTCTATATCATAGATCTCTTAAGTTATACAAGAAGCTACAATAGAATAAGCAAAATAAACAAACAAACATGTACATTAAACTAGTTCAATCTAGACACAACATGTGACATAGAAGCATATAAAAAATAATTGTGCAATATAAACAGAAGTCTGCCAGAAGAATACAAAAGAAGCCTCAATGCAATCTTTATAAAAAGGGTATACGAGGTGATGAATAGTGTGCATAATAAAATTTTCTTCAATGAAGCAAGCAAGGCATATGTAATACCTAGTAGAGAAGATAATATTGTTGCAGCACTTAAAAGACAAGACCCAAATAAAATAGCACTTCTGTGAATAACAAGAGAAATATTAAAAAAAGCAAAAAAAGAACAACCTGGGAAAAAGCTGGATTTTGTAAAGCAGTACCAAGTTAGAAGAAGTATAGAAAAAAAAAAGAACAACAATAGACAATTAAGATGAAAAAAAGTTAAGAAAATCCAAAAATAGAGACAAAAAGAAAAAAAAAGAAAGATAAAAATGCCAACAAAAGTTCACAAGCAAACATTGAAACTGCAGAAAATAAAGTAAGCATAAAGATAAGACAAACAATTAATAGCCAAGTAGAAGCCAAATCATCCATTTATGAAGATGAAAATAAAGAACAGAAAAAAGAAAAAGAACAAGAAGACATAGAAATAAATAGAAAAGAATCAAGACAGAGATCAATAACAGAAGAAAATGAAAAGAAAAAAAAAGAAAACAAAAAATCGAAAAAGAAATTGATGTAATAGAAGTACCACTCAAAGAAAGCATGTGGGCACTAAGCAAAAGAGGCTACAATCAAAACAACAACCTACTTGCAAACATATCAGCACATAATGTACCTGAAAAGACCAAAGAAAAATGTATAAACTTTATCAGATAATCACTAAAAAACAATGAGAATGTTAAAAATATTGAAGAAGTCTTTAAAAAAGGAAATCTATGAATAGAAGTAGACTTTGACTGTGAGTATAGCAGATGTAAGGCAATAAAAGAATTAACAAAAAAAAAGTAATTGATACAAAATGATCGCAAAAGAAGAAGGAATAGACAAAAATGAAAAGAAGAAAACATATAATAAAGAATTTTGAAGAAAAGAAACAATACATCAAAACTTGAGAAAAAGGAATATGAGTAACAAGAAGGCAAAAAAGAACTAACAAAAAATCAATTCATAATAAGAAGAGAAAACACAGAAACATAAATATATAACAATCTGGGATCTACTGGCAGATACAAACAAGAAAGAGATTGAATATATGTGCAAAAGGTTTAAAAAAGTACACATAACAAGAATCAAGAGATCTAAATACAAGGCTCTTGCAATAGTCCAAGTAGAAGAATTAGAAAAAGAGGACACACTATAGTTCATATTAGTTAATAGTAACAAACCAATAAGAGTAACAAAAGATAAAGAAAATTATGAAGTAAGACAAAGACAAAGTCAGTATATAGCAAAAATAATATAGCTGCCAAGCAATATCTCAGAAGTATCACTACTATACTGCCTAAGAAGCAAAGGTGCAAAATCAGTATATATCTTACTAAACAGAAATGAAAATCAAAAAAGAACAATAATAATTACATTTGTAACAGAAAAAGAAATAAAGGCAGCTCAATCAAAACCAATTAAATATAACAACTTTCAAGTATCCTGCTAAATGAAGAAAGAAAAAAAATAAAGAAAGAAGAAAGTGTTAGAAAAAGAAGCTAGGAAGGAACTAGCCAAAGTCAAAACAGAAGATATGCAGAAATAAGAAGTAGTTCTCAAATAAAAGATGCAGAAAAGTGGTTAGGAGACAGAAACACTACCAATAGGAAAAGCTAAAACAAAAATGAACAGGTTCCAAATAGAAGATACTTTGAAATAGAAAGTGATCCCTAGTTACAGAACAAGGAAAAATAGTTAGAAGTCAAAAACACAAATGCAGAAAGAAATGACAAAAACATAGTCAAAAAGAAAATAAAACTAAATATACAAGTATATGTGAAAACAAGACAGATAGAGGTAGTCTTAGGTCAAATCTTGGATAGACTAAATCAACTAGAAAACACTCAGCTAGGTATAAAAGAAGGCCTGGCTAACTGCTCCTAAGAGCACCCAAGTTGAATTTATAAATATAGATAAGGAGATTGAAAATTTCTACATAGTGAGAAAAGAATTTTTGAAAAAAAATAAAGAAAAATCTTCTAATCCAAAAGAAGAAAAGAAAAAAAAAGAAAAGAAAAGCAAAAAACACAGAAACAAGATACAAGCAGTTAAAAAAAAAAATAAAAAAATAGAAAAAAAGAAATAAAAATTACATGTTATAACATTAATGGGCTTAAAACCAGAGGTTGGAAACTAGAAAATCTGCTAGACTGAGCAAAAAAAGAAGAGATAGCATTTTTGGAAATAACAGAAATAAACATTATAGAAAAAGAAGAGAAAATCTTGATATATAACCTTAATATGAGATTTAAAGGTTACTAGACTAGTACAGTAGTAGACAAAAAAAAAGGATCAGGTTTTGAGATTCTAATAGCTGAAACTTGGGAAAAACATGTTGGAGCAGTTAAAAGACATAGCAAATATATGTTAAAAGTAAAGCTATACTTCAAGCAACTAGTACTAATAGTAATAAAGACATATATTTCACCAAACAACAAAGCAATTAGTAAGAAAATACAGCAAAAAATTGTGGAAATAGTAACAAACAAGAGAAAGCATACAGAAATAAATATACTTGGAGATTTCAATTATACAGTAGAAAATATATTAAACAGACTGTATCTGCAAACAACAGATTATAAGAAACTGTTAATCTTCAATTAGCTTAAAAGACAAGATTTTATAGACTCTTTCAGAAATTGGCATTTAATGAAAAGAGCATTCACATGGTCAAGCCAAAAAGCAGCAACAAGAATTGACTATATCTGGTTGTCAGAAACAATTGCAGCTAGCCTTCAAGAAGCTAACATAGATGAAGCAGAAGGTATAACAGGCAGTAACCACAAGATAATAACAACAGTTATGTGGTTAGAACACATAATTGTAAACAAGAGCTATGCAGAAACTAAACATAAAGATCAGATAAGAACAATATATTTGTATAAGGAAGCAAAGCAAGAAGACTGAAAAGAATATGTTAAAAAGCTTCAAGCATAATTAGAATAAAAAAAAGCATTAAAACAATTAGAAGAAAATAAAAGAAGCATTCTGTATAATACAGATATGCTAGACCAGATATGAAATGCAATAGAAGAAGCTATAATAGAAGCAATGAATAAAAAAATTCCAAAAAAGAAGATATTCAACACAAAAGCAAACAGAAGACATTATCAAAAGAAACCATAGTGGTACAGGCATATAATTAAACTACAACAAATAATCAAAAAAGTAAAAATAAGAAGAAACAAAAAACAGAAAAGAAAGAGAAGGAAGAGATAAACAAAAAACTTATAGACATTGGTAAAGAAATAGGAGTAGTATTACCAAAGCTACACAAACAATAGTTAGAAGCTTGAATAGATGATATAAAAGGCTAACAAAGAATTTTGAAAGACAAAAGAAAAGAAGAGTAAAAATGGGTCCAAAGAAAACAAATAGAAAATATAAATAGAAGATGTGAGATGATAAAAACTGATCAAGGATAAATGATTGCTAGCTTTTTGAACAAACTATACAAAAAAATAGTTTTGAACAGATTTATAACCCAAAGCAAAGATAAAACTAGTCTAATGACAAAACCTATAACTGTTCTAGAAGGTCTGGCAAAACATTTTAAAAATCAATTCAGAAAGAAAAAAACCAAACTAGAAGAAATGCCTAAGAAATAGATAAAAGTATACAATCCAAAAGAGTGAATTAAGAAGTTCTGGTATGAAAAGTTGGAAGAAAAAATAGAAGAAGAGGAATGAAAAAACACATTAAGAAAACTCAAAGCCAATATAGCTTCAGAAATTTCAGGCATAAGCTACATTTTAATAAAACAAGCAGAAGAAAAATCACAAAAAATCTTTAGAGCTTTTACAAATCTGGTTTTAAAAACAGAAGAAATGCCAAAAAAGTAGAAAATAGTACAAGTCTATTCAATTCCAAAAGACAGACTAGAAATATAATCTGAACAATATTAGATCAATAGCACTAATTGAGACCTTTAGAATGTTAGTTACAAAGGTGGTAACAAGAAGACTAGTCAAGATTTTTACAAAAAAAGAAATACTCAAAGAACCAAACTATGCAGGCTTGTCCAGCAACTCAACAGAGCAGCCAATACATATGCTAAATATGATAATGAAAGAAGCACAAGAGAAAAATAATGAAACTTGAATACTCCTACAAGACATAAAGAAGACATTTAATTCAGTCCTATTAGAAAGCTTGAAGTAGGCTCTTAAAAGAGTTAAGATACCACAAAGAACAATTAAATATATTATCAATCTCTTCTATAAACATCAACTTAAGGTGATTACAGCTCATGGTCTAACAGAAAAAATTACAGCAGGAGATGGTATAGATCAAGAAGAGGTAATTTTTTCACTCATATGGCAGCTTTTTTACAATCTACTGTTGAAAAGAATTTAAGAAGATAAATCATTAGGCTATATAGTAGAGCAAAAAGCACTAAAAAATATAGACATTAATTGTATAACAAACTATAGACAAGCAGTGATTGCATATGCAAATAATATTACATGGATTACAAAAAGCAAAGATCAACTGCTAAGAGTTCTTGAAATTGCAAAAGAGTTCTTCAAAGCAAATAATATTAAAATAAATAGAGCAAAGTCAAAGCTCATAGTAATAAATTCTAGACTAAGAAAAGAAGATAGAGAAATCACATTTGAACAAAGTAAAATAACAAAAGAACCAAAAAACAAAATTGTAAGATCATTAGGAATTTGGCTAAACAGCAGAATGAGAGAGTCACTAGTCTGCAAAAAAGTAAAAGAAATAGTTAGCCAAATAGTTAAAAACCTTAGATATAAAAAAATAACAATGAGTCAGATCACATATATAAACAATATAGTAATAATTCCAAAATTAGGGTACCTTTTGCAATTAACAAGAATGTCAGAAAAGATGATCAACAAAATCCATCAATTGATAATATGTTTGGCAAAACATAAGTGCAATATGATGAAAACAACAAATAACTGCACAATTGAGCACAAAGATTTGGGGAACTGTAGATTATTAAGTCAAGAGATAGCAACAAAGCAAATAAGCAGTTTATTCATAAGACTTAATAAAAGAGCCACTTTAGGTAATCTAACAAAGCTTAGAATAGCTTAAGGATGTCAGAAAGCAGGCTTAATAAAAAACATTTGTGACTTGGAAAGAAGATCAGAAGAGATGAAGTATTGGAAGCACAACTTAGCCTGTTGAACAATAGTTAAAGCAGGAGAAATAGAAATAAATATCAGAACAAAAAATTAGCTATAAAAGTACATGGTTACAGAATGAGTATAAGAAATGTAGTTAGAATTAAATCATGAACAGCAAGTAATAGAACAATAAATGAATGAGGTTTAATATATTTGAACCAACTCATGGACATAAAAGAAAAGAACTTAATCACATAGAGACAGCTCAAAAGTCTTTTGAAACTGTCATATAAAGGGAAAAAAACAAAATAGTTCAGTGAAATAGAAAAGAGATATTAATAACACAGATAAGTAGAAAAATACACAACTAATACAAGATTAGAGACTACAACACACAGACACTAACAATTAACTGAACAAAGATATCTAAAGACAGAAGAAAGAAAGAGTAGATCATATATAGACCAAAGCATAACGAGCAACTTAGTAAGATATCAAAGAAGAAAAAGAAAAAATTCTAACTGGGCATTGGCTAATACAAAAAGTAAAAGAAAAGACATATACTAAGATAAATAAATGCAAAGAGTGTAAGAACAAAACAGAACAAATACAGATAATTGTGAAAAGTGGATAAGATGAAATAATAATTTAAAGACAGTTCCAGAAACATTGATAGAAAAAGGCAGTAACAAAATTAATGCAACATTAGAACAAATGCTAGAAAACAAAACAGTAAAAGAATAGAGAAAAAAAGAAAAAAGTCTAATTGAATTAAAACAAGTAGAAGATTTAGAGACAGAATTAATCAAGAAACAAAAATTTGACAGTAAAGTTACAAACTATATAATAGAAGTCCTAATGAGAAACAAAAGGAGAAACAAAGATAAATATACCTTTTATACAGATGAAGCACTATATAAAAAGAAAGCAAAAAGTAGTATAGAAAAGATAGGCATCAGTTGGGTGCAAGTTAGCAACAGAAAAGATTAATTAGAAGAAGAAAGGGCACTGGGACTCAAAGATTGGCCTTAGTAAAAATAGCAGAATTAGCAACAATATAGTTAGCAATTTTAACTATTCTTATAGGTAAAAATTTGTGATGACTCGTGCATTACAATACATTGCACAAGCACTAATTGGAACCTAGGATCAATTATGTATGATTGATCCCATAATGGTGAAACATACATAATCATGCCCCCAATGCCCAAACAATCCTAACAAAACGAATATAACCAAATCAGAAATAGCATAAGGTTGTAAATACAGTGTTTCAAAGTAGTGAAATAATAAAAAAATATTAAGAGAGATGGGTTAGTAAAGTGCATTAAAATAGAAGTAAAATACAACTGCATATAAATAAAAATAACTTACCCAAAGTAGATAAAATCTGTATTAATAATATTGTAGTATAGCAGAATAGTAGAAAAAGTAGAAGAGAAACCTAAAACAAATAGCTTTAGTTAGTACAAACAAAAAACTATATAAAAGCAAAATAGAAATTTTAATAATGTACTTATCTTTTTGTACCCCAAGTAGTAAGAAGAGGGATCAAAGTTCCTGAGTAGTGGTAGCTAATAATTTGTAGGATAGTTAGTTAGGAATTAAATAGATAAACTTAAGAAAAATAAAGAGAGTTAATAAAAGTATACTTGCCAAATTATTTTTATGCCTCAAAGCCTTATTTTTTGCATTTTGTAATGTTATACAAAGTCTTGTCCATTAGAGTAACAGACTCGCCATTTACCTGTCACACTATACCAGAAGAAAAGTGTATAGAAGTGCATACAGATAGCCTAACAGTATTAAGATACATCAATAAAGCAATTCAAGTGATTGGAGATAACAAAGTCTTAAAAAAGAAAAATGTGATGTAGATAATGAATATTGTAGGTTTACTTAAAAGCAAAAACAATAGAATAGAACTAGTTAAAGTTAAGAGTCATAGTAATAATAAATAGAATAACAAAGCAGATTTATCTGCAAAAAAAGGAGCAATATATAGAAGAATAATATTTGTAAAAAAGATCAAGTTTGACAGAATAGAGTATCACTTAGAATAGAAAAACAAAAAAAGTTAATATACTAATAAAACTTCTTTGCAAAATAGTTACAAATGCCAGAATTGGAGCGAGTTGAAAAGAAACAAACTCAATTCGAGTACTAGAGCCAAAAACTAAGAACACTCAACATAATTGGTCAAGCTTTTGAAAAAAGATGAATAGAACAAAAGGTGTATATTGTACAACAAGAAAACTTAGTACAAGAAGAGCAACAGCAATTAAATGCATAATGGATGGCCTATTAACACTAGAAGAATTAAATAGAAAAAGACCAGAAATATATACAATGATGAACTGCCAAGTATGTTAAAAAGATAAAAAGAAAACTTAAACACATCTAGCAAGCTGCATCAAACAAAAAAGCTTGTAAAAGAGGATCCAAAAGGTGGTAACAACAGCAGCTTAAAACAGCCTCAAAAAAAAGAAAAAAGTTAAAATCTCACCTCTAATACTATATGAGACACTATTTGAAAAAACAGAAACAGAGAAAATTACTAATAGAATGGCATTAATAAAAGGGCTAACAATAAATAAGGTTTGAAAAAGGATCAGTCAAATTCTAAATAGACAGGTGATACAGAAATGCATAGATATAGTAACAAGAACAGTATAGAATACATTCTACAACCAAGTATAGAAAGTTTGATGTGAGAAAGTACAAGAATAGAAAAAGAAGATTAATATAACAAGCAAAATGAAAAAAGATGCTCAAAATAAAAAAAGTTCAAAGAAAAAAACAAAAAAGAATAAGATGACAAAGAAAGAAAAAAAAAAAAAAAGTAAAAAAAAATAAACCAAATGAAGAAAAAAGCTTAGAAGACAATTGATATGCTTGTCACAGAAGAGAGAAGACCCTTCTGGTATGACTTTAAGTAGTTAGATGAGCAGTCTATCTCTAACTGAGATAGTGTAGCAGGTTGTACTTAGGTATCAATAGGGTGGCTATGTGATGCTAAACTTGAATATTGGGAAATTCTATATAATTATAAATGTAAATAGTTTTAAGAATCTTAGTAAAGTACTAGCATAACTGCTTAAAGTTTAAAAAAAAAAAATATTATAAATAAATTACAAAAATATAATAAAAATATTTTTTAAAACTATTAAGTTATTAGTAACTATATAATTATTTTATATTTTAAATATTTAATATATAATTAAAATATTTTGTTATATAATAAATATATTTATAATATAAAAAAATAAATATAAATATTTAATTAAATAATTACTATAATAACTTTATTTATTTATTATATATTGTTACAAAGTATATTTTAGCATAGTATATTATATAGTAGTATTAGTAATTATATATTTATTTATTATTGTATTTTATATTATATTTATTATTAGTCATTAGTTAGTTAATAGTTATATTATATATTAAATAGATAAAAGGATCTTAATTGGCTATTAGAAATGTAGTACAGCCACATGACACTAAGTAACATCTGTGATGTTACTATCATCTTACAAACTCCAAGTACCTCTATATAAGTTTCATGTATTCTAGCACCAAATTACTATGCCAAGTGCCACAGCACAAGAATCACAAGTATCTTTAATACAAACTCCAAGTGTCTTCACATGAACTTCAAGTTCTTTGCACAAATCTCAGTACCTTTGCATAGATCCAAGTGCCTAAACACAAGCTCCAAGTGTTTCAAGCATGAATGACAAATAATATAAACAATATTTCCAGTTGCCTCTGCACAGTTCCCACTACTCCAAGCACAGTATCAAGTAATATTGCTCAAATTCCCATATCTTTGCTAGGTAAAAAGATATATAAAGGATAGCTTTTACTCTTCTTTGCCAATTCTAAGTTCTTATACTTCAACCTAGACTCTTTTATCTTTACTCCTAACTTGTAAAAGTAATATTTACCCTCTAGGGTAATTCCTACAGACAAGGTTGTCACTGTGCATTTATTTAATAAAAATTAATCTATATACTGTTACTATCTCGAACTGTTTCCTGCTGCTGTGTAGTAAAGTGAACTACTATATCTCTATCTTGTATATATTTGCAATAGTCAATCACTGTACTGGGTGATCTTGTTACTTGGTTGTATTGTATCAAGAAGGCTACAACCCTGTAACAATTTGGTGCCTTCTGGTGGAAATATAAAAATTTATCTCAGAAAAAAAACAGAAACCTCTCTCAAAGAAACTAACTAAGAAAGCAATTCTCTCTCTAGGAAGAAATTTATTTTAAAACCAACAATTGTGAAAAAGCATTTTGAAATTTTGAAATTATTATTAGGTATACATCTACTAACTCAAATTAAATTGAATTATTTGTATTTTGTATTTGTATTTTGTATTTTGAAATTGAAAAAGTTTATGTTTTTACCTTCTATTTTTGAATTTTTGATTTTGAAACAATCTTGATTTTAATTTTTGATTTTGATTTTTGATTTTACATTACTTACTGGCTGATGAATATATTTTGAATTGTTTAAACTTTTGATTGATTACTTAAATTCTTACTTGCTGGCACATTATTTTAGATTTATTCTCTCAATTTTTATTATTTTATTTTATCATTTTATTACTCATTAGTACTAACTCTTTTTGAAGAAATTTATTTTATAGAAGAGTTTATTACTTAATTTTATTTAGAAAATATTTGAAGACATTAACAAATTTATAGTAAAAACTCTTCTCTCACTACTACTGTATTGCAAACTCTTGCAATTGATTTATTTTGTTCTCAGTATTATTCATCAACATCTATTCCTCCTAACTCTCATGGATGATTTGCTAAATTTTGGGCTTGGTATTTGAAAGCCTTTTACACCACTTCTTACACTAAAATTACCCAATCTAACTTTCTAAGGCTAGCTATTTCTGCATATTTGGCTGCTTGAGTTGCTACTAAAATATTATTTTTAATTGTCATTATCAAGACTGGATAACTAATCTTTGAGAAATTACCCAACTTCTCTTTTGAAAATATACTTCTCACCACTCAGTACTATCAGTTACTGCTAATCAAAGAACTCCATTCGATATTTTTATTGATAATCCAGTTAGAGCTTAACAACATATTGAAGCTTTACAAGCTGCAGTATTAAAAGCAGCACAAGGCTCTGAGAAAGAAACCAGTACATCTACTTCTCAACAATTACTACAAGGAACTGTTATTACTATAGAAGAACCTATTACTATTTTTGCTTCTTTTATCACTATTATTATTACTTCTACTCAAACTCCAATATTTATTGTAGACCCTAACTCTGTAACACCATATAGTGAAGATTAAATCAGTAGACAGTATACCTTTTTCTGATGAAATAACCCTTCAAGAAGAGGATCATTACCTTCTTTTTCTACTTAACCAGTAGCTTTACAAGAAAGAGAAAGTACTCAAAAACCCTTTTATACTCCTACTTGACCTTCCTATATTTTCAACTTTCAACCTTAACAACACCAAGATTAGTCACTAGATTTACTAATCTTCTAACCAAAGGAATTAATTTTCTTTCATCTCAATCTGGTATTGAATCAAGTGCAGAAGAATCTTTCTCTACAACTACTAAAAACCTTACTACAACTGAAAAAGAATCCTCTTTAACTTTTGGCTTATCAGAAGCAACTAACTATCCTAATATCTCAACTGCACAACCTAACTATTCTATTATCAAGATACCATCTAACTACTAACAACTAATTGATCCTGAAGATCTTGTTTGAAACTTGGAAACTAATTACAAGAAGATACAACCCTAACTGTTAAAAACCTTAACCTACTATTAAAACAAACATATTTTTAAAGAAGAACAACCTTTATCAGAAGAAGAAGAACCAGAAAGTTCAAATGAAACTATTATTAACAAACTTGACTCCAAAGATGAAAGAGTCATGGACAATGCTGTTGCTGCAATAAATAGACTAGTTGATACTCTTGAAGCTGCAGAGAAATTACTCTTTAAAATTGTGTTATTTAAAGATGATGGAACTAAAGATCCAGTTGATTGAATTAATAAATTTAAATGAGGTGTTATTACCAATAGATGGTCTGAAGCTAGAAAACTTGCAATTGCCTAAGCATATATGAAGGACAATGCAGAAGATTGGCTCAAAGGACTTGGAGATGACTACTTTCAATTACATAATAGAGAGGATGCACCTTGATTCAAAACTCAATTCTTGGATCAATTTAAAATAGTCAAGAAGAAAGCTATATGGCAACAAAAATTCTTTAATCTAAAACAAGAAACCAATACTGTTAATACATATATAGCCTAATTTAAAAAGCTTAGAAGAAAAGTAGATCCTAATGAGGGCTTCCCAAATGACTTTATTGTTCAGCTTTTTATTAAAGGATTGCGATCTGAATATGCAATACCTGTACAAGCATCAGTTCCTAAGAACTTAGCTGCTGCTATTGTAAAAGCAAAACATTGGAAACTAGGAAAACTAATAGCCACTTCAAAAAAAGATGATGTTAATGATATTACTAAACAACTAGCCCAACTATATATCAACTCAATTATGACTCAACCTAATCAACATCACAAGCTCAACAAACTCTACAACCTCATACAGCCTATACTGCAGAAAGAGAAAATAACCTTAGATCTAACTTTGCACAAAACAGAGCTCTTTGCTATTACTGTGGTAATTCTAGACATTTCATAGCAAATTGTAGAAAGAGACAGAATGAGAACAAAGAAACAGAACCTTTGAAAGAAACAGAAATAACAATAGTGACTATAATAATAATAACAGAAGAAACTACAACAATTAAAGAAATAATTATCAAAGAAACAGAAGCAGAAGCAGATCCAGAGACAGAAATTATTCAGGAAGAAACAGATCTAGAGACAGAAGTCAAGAAAGCTGGGGATCAAGATTTAATCACTTACTCTTACCTTACTATCGAGATGTAAATGTAGCTGAAGTAAAAACTACTCCAAATACTAAAAATTGGAAAAAATTGTTAGACAACTATTCTATTAGAACTGCTCTTACTGCTTACATCACAGCAGAGAATCAAGAAATTACCAAACTATATTACACTCTCACTATTACTTCTATCAAATGTTATCTTAATATCCAAGACTGAACCTACCCTGCTATTATTGACAGTAGAGCCTCTGTTAGTATAATTTCCCACCAGACAGTAAAAGAATTAGGATTAAAAATAGAAGAACCATCTAAAAGCATTATTGTTAATGCTACTGAAACTACCTCCAGATCATTAGGAATTATTAAAAACCTACCTATTAGAGTTCAAGAATGACTTATTCCTTTAGATGTAAAAGTTGTATCTGCTACTTCTTATTCACTTCTATTAGAA
>CAJVQA010008283.1:0-13073 GCA_910591915.1 Cetraspora pellucida | reverse complement strand
CAGTAACTTTGTGAAAAGTAAACTAAATATTGTATGAGTTAATAAAGTTGATAAGAGTTTGCCAAATAGAGAAGTATGGAGTATGAGTATGAGAAAGTTTAGAGGCTGATAAGCAGATACTGTAATATTTGGAGATAACAGATTCTGAGTCCGTAAAGATATAAACAGAACAGTTTCTGGGAGCAGTAATAATTGCTGAAAGGATAGCAAGAATTTCAGCTTTAAAGGAGCATGGCCAGAGTTTAACTTGTGCCTGAAAAGAGTGAATAGTTGTAGAGTTATCAACTTGTCCCATCCTATGCTCTTCATACTTACTACCTAAAAATTTGATTATTTATAATTAATTAAATAAAATTTACTAAATTATTATGTATTATCACTAGCTTGTAAAATAATTTTATACTCACATACTAAATAATTTAATCATTTTTTATATTTGATTGATTAAACGAAATTTATTTAATTTTATATTAAAACTGCCTTATTTCAAATTTGTTATTCAAATTTATAAAATAATTATTACTTACAAATTATATCTTTAGCTTGTTATAATTAACTTGATTAGATATATTTATATTATTTTAAAGTTATTTCAAAATTGTAAATTAATTTTATACTTACCAGCTAATAATTTAGTTGGTTACAATTAAATTGATTAAATAAAATTTATTTAACAATTAATATTATTATTTCAAATTTATTAAATAAATTTACACTTACTTTCTAATAATTTAGTTATTTATAAATAATTAGATAAAATTTATTTAATTATATATTATTTCAAATTTGTTGATTAAAATTGTAAATTAATTTTATACTTACTTTCTATTAATTTAATTATTATATTAGATAATTTTTTTAATTAAATATTATTTCAAACTTGTAAATTAATTTTATGCTTACTATCTAATTATTAAATTATTTATAGTTGATTAATTAGATAATATTTATTTAATTATTTATTATACAAATTTGTAAATTAATTTTATACTTACTTTCTAATAATTTAATTAATTATGATTAATTAGATAAAATTTAAATAATTATATACTAGTTACTGTGTCCGGAGCTTATTATGTATTTGAGGTCAATCAGCCAATCAAAATCGTGGAAGCGGGCATACGAAAATTGTCACATGATCATTGGTTCACTTGATCTTCCACAGCATCGCCAACAAAATTTTTACACTCATGTCATATCTGACAAAATTCTCTAAGTTCATTTAGTTAGGGTTAGAGTCTATATTAAGGTGGTGTTAATAGTAAAATCGTTCATGGATAACTTGTTGTTAAGGCGTAGAAGGTGGTTGTCAAATCGAAGACTTGCTTTCAAATTTTCTGATTACAATAGATCAAGATTCATTATTGACTTATCTTCGTTGATCATCACGTGAGTGTAAAAGTTATATAGTAATTTTGTTGGCGATCCTGGGGAAATTTGATCACTTGCTCTCGTAAAAACAGTGTCACCGCTACGCTCTGGACAATTATTACATATTTGTTATTTCATATTTGAGTGCCGCCAAAAAAAAAATGAACTTCGGGATTTCAATTATATTTTATGTCGGACATAATCCTTAATAAATTAGATAAATTGTGTCCGATACAAAATATAATGAAAGCTTGAAATCTCATTTCTCTTGGCAGCACTCATTTATAATTAATTTTATACTTACCACCTAAATTTAAGATTTATTTAATTATTAGATTATTTGAAATTCGTTATTTTAAAATTCGTTATTTTAAAATTATAATTAATTTTATACTTACATTCTAACAATTAAATCATTTATAATAGATTGATTAGATAAATTATGAATTATTACAGAGAATTTCTATTTGTATACTAGCGTATATACACAGATATTATGTATGATTTCTTAAAAGTTTAATAATAAAACTACTTTGGTGATTTTAACAAAAAGGAATTTTTATGAAGTTTTAGTACAAACTATAACTCCTTTTAACCTTTATGCTAATCTTACCCTAGCATTAAACTGGCTTGATTTTTGCTTTAAATTTATATATTATATAGGTTTGTAAATCAATTAATTAATACCTGTATATATACGCATTTAGATACTTGGAAATTTTCTATTACAAATGTGTTATTTCAAGTTTGTTATTTCAATTTGTAAAATAATTTTATACTTACTATCTGATAATTTATTATATATAATTGATTAGATAAAGTTTAGTTAATTATATATTATTTTAAGTTTGTTATTTCAATTTATAAATTAAATTTATATTTACCGTCTAACAATTGGATAAAATTTTTAGTTATTATTTTATTTCCAATTTGCAAGTTAATTTTATATATATTAATTTAAATTTGATATTTTAATTTATAAATTAATTTTATACTTACAGTTTAATAATTTAATTATTTATAATTAATTAGACTAAAATTTTTAATTATTTTATTTTCAATTTGTAAGTTGATTTTATACTCACATCCTAATAATTTAACTAAATATAATTAATTAGATAAAATTTATTTATGCATTGTCACGATCTAAAGTAGAATCGTCAATAATTTATTAAAGATTGATCTTATAATTAAATAATAGTACATATTAATTAATAGGTTTAGCATGTATATAGCGTAATTAGTAGATATAGGGTATATAGCGTAATTAGTAAACATAGCGTATATAGCGTATATAGCGTATATAGCAGATATAGCGCATAAAGTAGATATAGTGCATAAAGTAGATATAGCATATATAGTGTATAGAGCGTAAATAGTGTATTTAACAGATAGGGAAAAAGTATATAAGTAATGTGCTTAAAATGTAAATAGAGAGAGTAGAATAGAATAGGACGTAATAATAAATACCCACCTTACACTCGCCAAATCCAACGCCTCTTTCAAGTGTAGTAACGTCCAACGTTACGCGAACTATCTAACGGCTACCCTATGAATAGGGAATTCTAGGGTAGTTCCGACCTGTATCGTTACAGCATTATATATATTATTTAATATTCATTATTAAAATTTATAAAATAATTTTACTTACCCGCTAATAATTTAATTTATTATAATTAGATTGATTAGATAATTTTATATTATTCAAATTTGTTATTTCATAATTGTAAATTAATTTTATACATACGAACTAATAATTTCATTATTTATAATTAAATTGATTAAATAAAATTTAATTATATATTAGTCTAAATTCGTTATTTCAAAATTGTAAATTAATTTTATCTTTACCATCTAATAATTTCATTATTTATAATTAAATTGATTAAATAAAATTTATTTAATCATATATTAGTTTAAATTCAATATTTCAAAATTGTAAATTAATTTATGCTTACCATCTAATAATTTCATTATTTATAATTGAATTGATTAAATAAAATTTATTAATTATATATATTTTTAAATTCATTATTTTAAAATTCTTATTTTAAAATTGTAAATTAATTTTATACTTACTCGCTAATAATTTCATTATTTAGAATTAAATTAATTAAATAAAAATTATATGATTATATATTATTTTAAATTTGTTATTTCCAAATTGTAAATTGATTTTATGCTTACCAACTAATAATTTATTTGGTTAGAATAAATTGATTAAATAAAATTTCAAAATTGTAAATTAATTTTATACTTACGCACTAATAATTTAATTGGTTAGAATTAAATTGATTAGATAGAATTTATTTTAAGTATATCATATTTTTAAAGTTTGTTATTTCGAATTTGTCAAATAATTTTATACTTACTGCCTAATAAGTTAATTATTTATATTATAATTGATTAGATAAAATTTACTTATACTTAATTATTATGTATTATTTTAAACTTGTAAAATAATTTTATACTCACAATCTAATAATTTAATTATTTTTTATAGTTGATTGATTAGACAAATTTGTTTAATTTTATATTAAAACTGACTTAATAATAAGTTATTTCAAATTTGTTATTTCAAATTTATAAAATAATTTTTACTTACTTTCTAATAATTTAATTTGTTATAATTAAATTGATAAGATTATTTTATATTAATTCAAAATTGTAAATTAATTTTATACTTACTAACTAACAATTTGATTATTTATAATTATTATTTTGAATTTGTTATTTTAATTTGTAAATTAATTTTAGAAAATATGTGCTTGTCACCGGCGGTGACATTCCCGAACATGTGATCGACCAATCAAATCGTGTAACATAAGAATCAAAACAACAGCAATACGCCAAAGCTATTAACATTAGGGTCAAGGTTAGAGACGCGATTAGGGTTTGGATAAGGTCAGTATATAGCAAAATTGCATAAGGGATTTTTTTTGTTAGAACACGAGGTAACTTCATAGAGATAATTTTGAGTTATCGTGATTTTTTGAAAAACTGCAATTTTTTCTTTGCAATCTGATTGGTACGGGACTGTCACCGCCAATGAAAATAGATTAGCTCTTAATTTTATACTCACATTCTAGTTATTGAATCATTTATAATTTTTAAATAAATTTGAATTAATTATGTATCATTTAAAATGTTATTTTAAGATTGTAGATTAATTTTATACTTACTAAAAAATGATTGACCTAATAATTAAATTATTTATAATTAATTGGATAAAACTTATTTAATTATATATTATTTCATAATTTTTATTTCAAATTTGTAAATTAATTCATACTTACGGTCTAATAATTTAATTATTCATAATTGATTAGATAAAATTTATTTAGCAGTATTATAGAACTATACCTTGACGTTTATCCAGATGCTCAGTAGGCATGGCAAGAGCGGGGTTGATAACTGTTATAATGAAAGCCAAAGCGATAGTAAGGACTAAATAAAATTTTGTCATTTTAAAAATGATTCCTTTTCAATTCAAGAGGAAAGGTCGATTTTGAGAATGATTCCTTTTCAAGTCAAGATGAAAGGTCGAGTAAAACGCAAAAAAAAAAAAACGAACATATTAGCAATTTATAATTTCCGAGATGCAGTCATGTACATTATTATTTTTATAATATATAATGACAAAAAAACCCTTAACGCAGATTAGTTCCATATATTGTTAATATTTTAATTACAGACATACTTTTTTGGCAATCTGATATTAGGTTGTGATCAATGTAAACTGTGCATAATTAATTTAATGCGTATTTTTCGGTTTTTAGCAGCTGCCTGATTTATAATTGGATGTATCAGTAATCTAATGTGTGGAATCAACCAGGGCGGCTTTCAAAAATGCGGGTCATGTGAGTATCGCCGCCTGCTGTAATTGCAGCAGACGAAATACGTAGTACTAGATTTATAGTACTATTGCTACGTACGTATAAAAATTTTGACCCTCCATTGCATATTTGCATATTGAACCTAGGTGACGCCACCACATGACCCGCATTTTTGAAGGTCAATTCCTAATGTGTGACGATGTACAGATGTAATAAGGTCATTAACGCAATGCATCAACTGCAGAGATTAAGGGATAAGCTTACTTATTGGCTGCTTCGCATCCAATAACTATACATTACTACAAATGTTATTGTTACGTATTGCGCTTTGCAAAAAAGCGTAACCCCACAATTTAGTGAAATCTATCAATCATATATTCAATCAGTAATATTTTATCTACAGTCAACCCTCTGTAAATGCACCCTCTTGGGACTATTAGTAAAAATTTTAAACATGTGCATTTAGAGAGGGTGTGCATTTATGGAGGGTATTTTATTAAGTACTCTATATGCTTGAGCTGAATATTAGTGTGCATTTATAGAAGGTATACATAGTTTGTGCATTTATAGAGGGTGCATTTATGGAGGGTTGACTGTATTTTGAAATCTGTTAAATTTTCTTAGAATCGAAAAATCGGATCTTAGATCATAATTTTGACTAATCAAAATAAACTTTTGTTTTCTAAGTAAATAATTGCGTGTAAAATTAAATCAAAAGGCCGCATTATAGTTAGAGTTATGGTTGGAACAATGTGACGGCTATTAGTAGAATTTTACAAGGAACATTTTTAATTAGCCCGAAGAAGATGCTTTACTAATAAAAATTTAAAAAGTGGGTTCGTTCGTTTCGATTTTTACGCTACACTCAGTGTTATAATTTTTATTGCGTAAGAAAAACATTTATACGCGCTTTATATATACGGAGACACTGAAATGGAAATTTTGCGCACATTTACAATTTACACAGACTTAAAACATGATATCATGGCCACACTTTTTTGCAATGCATTTCATAGACAGAAGTATAGTTGTTAGACGAACCTGTTTTTGGGAAATGACGAAAGACGAAACCTAAATCCGTCGAAAGACGAAACTCTGACGAAAGTCGAAACCCCTGACGAAAGACGAAACCCCTGACGAAAGTCGAAACCCAGTGAAAGGAGAAACCCACAGTGAAAGGCGAAAAAGCAAACTCCTGGTGAATCGTTGCTCATAGGTTACTCAGCATGCCATCTTAGAGAAATTTGCATGTCACTGTTATTCCCTGTTCGTTCATTTTTATATTGCTTTTTTATTATATATATAGCCGTTTGTGCAAATGCACCTTTTTATAAAGTATGATTGATCAATGCTTTGAAAGTAATGCTGCAATAGTTACGATATATTCAAGAATTTATCCAAACTTTACATAATATTTTATCAATATTGCTAACTATTACAATTGCAAAAACGATTATTGTATGAAATAAACAATTAGAATTAGGATAGTTTGAATATGTGAAAATTATATCTAATATGTATATTCATACAAATTAAGGAAAATCAAGATATAAGCCCCATATGCAAATTAAGTTGCATATTGATATAGATTTATACATGCCATCAAAAGTATTTTGCCATAATTTCCATCTAAATTTTGGCATGTGGCATTGCCTAAAGTTAAAATTTGTGTTGCAAATATCTTAAGCCAAAATTAATACTGCAAATGAACATATCATAACAACTACTTTGACTTAGTTATAGGTATCTTGGAATTTATTTTTGATATGAAATTGCTTAGGTTTTTCAGAAATTTATATGTTAAAACACTTTTGTCATGCCTAAATAGTTTCTATAAAATATCAATTTAGATTAAGGTTTGTATTTTAGCTTGCAGTCATCAATTTAGATTATGACTTGTATTTTAGATTGTGGCTTTTGTTTCAAATTGTGGCTTTACTCAACAAAGCTGCAACTAGTTTTTATAACATGTATAATATAAATGTCAATGTCTTATACTGATATGCAATTTCTAATTATATAACTATAATTTGTAAAAATAATGCAATAAGAAATAAGTAATCATATATATAAAAAGTAATATCTAATTAGAACATGTATTTGTATAGAAACACTTAACTTGCAACTTAACTATATACTTTGTTTTTATATATTATTAAATAATTAAGATTTATTTTTATATTTTACTAAAATTTCAAGAACTATATACATGTAAATTGTTCATAAATATTTATTATTAATAATTATTTTTCAATTTATGATATTAAATCTTATAGTTAATTTTAATTGCTAAAAAAATAATTTATTGTATATTAAATTATCTTTTAAACTGTCTTGCAAATTTGTTTAGAAATTTTATAGTGATCTGTAATTATATTATTAAATTATATTAGTTTGCAATTTAAATATTTACTTAAATTGAAGATATAAAGTATAATAAATTAAATATATTAAAATTAAAATTTATATCTGATTGAAATTTAAATATTATAATTAGAATAAAAGTTATATATATTAAAAATAACTTTATTATTATATCAAATAAAATAATTAAAACAATTTTGATTTTAAATATAGTTTAAAATAGTAATCTAATATAAACTATAGATATTGTTATAGAGAAATAAAATAAATTCAAGAATAAAGTAAATGTGACAAATTGTTACTTTAAAATTATTAATATTATGTAATGTTACTTAAAAACAAGACAAGGTAGTTATAATTTAGCAATGGCTAAGACAGCTTTTAAACAAGTTACCAAGCAATAATAGGGTTGTCTTTAAAGAATATTTATTTGTATTTCATTCTTATTATAATTTATAATTGTTTTTATAATTATTTATTTTTCTTAAATTATAGAAGTGAGAAGGTTAAGTAGGTTCTGAGAGGTTATAAGGTCATGTCTTACTTAATATCAAAATGGAGAGCTTTTTATAATAAATTATCAATAAAGTATACTTGAAACATTTTCTCTTTCTTTATATTAATGTTTTTTTTTTTTAATTGTACAAATTCACTTTTTGACTTATGTTTCTGTCTTTTTATTAACTTCTTTATTTTGTAGATTCCATTAATAAAACTACAGCTGCATAACTCAAAACATCTTTGTAAGCTGAATGCTTTGTTATAAATCTATACAAGTAGGTTATCATATTTTTTCTTTGTTATGTGTTATATGTTTCTACTAAGTCTTTCTTTTTAAATTAGTTATAATTATAATATATGAAACCCAGACTTACAATCATAAGTAACTTATTTCAAATCTTAAGACTTCTTTTGCATATAATAGAGAAAAATTAGATTACATGATCACTGGTTTTGGGTTATAATCCAAATTGTGATTCTGGTTACATTTTCAATCACATTTTTAATGATTGTTGCATAATAGCCTTATCAGATTTTTTTCTAATAATAAATATATTATTTTATTAAATTAATATATTATATTTAATTTAGTTAATATTAATTTATTTATATTTATTTTTATAATATTAAATATTATTAAAATGAGTTTTAGTAAAAAAGATCTTAGTATATTAATTTCTACTATAGATAAAGACAAAAAAAATATTAGTGATTATCTATATATAAATATTTTACTAAAGAAAAAAAAGTAATAAAAAAAATATAAAGCAATTTATAATTTGTATAAAACATCTTAGAATCATAATAAACAAGTTAAATTAAAAAGCTGTCTAGCTAATTATTATACAAAAACAAATTTAACAATTATAAGAAAATTTCTTATAAGAATTTTATTAAGTAATTAAGAAAAATATGAATTTAATAAAAAAAAAAAATTAATATTCAAGAATTCTTGATCAATATGTTAGTATAGTAGAATTAGATTAGCAAAAAAATAAAAAAATAAGCTAAGCTTTTGCTATTTGTAGAATTTCTTAAAATATTATTAAAAATTCTTTTTTTATTAAAGCATTAAAAGAAGCAAATTTATCTTATAATCTACTAATATATTAATATTTATCAAATTATTTACTAAAACAAAAATTAGCTATTATTAATAAAAAACTAATAAAATAAGTAGTTGTACAACATTGTTATACAAAACTAGGAACAGGTAAATCTATGTAGGCACTAGAGATTGGCACATACAGAATTTATTTGCATACCATATGTTTATTAATATATATAATAAGAATTTACCTTCTTTATCATTAGTATTTTTAGTTTATATTACAAAAATATACTTTATAATTAAGTCATTCTTTTAAAAATAAATAACATGCATTCTAATAATAATATTTAAAATTATTTTATAAAAATTTAATCAGATAAAATCTTTAACCAAGAATATGCTTAATGTAATTACTACTATTAAATCTTGATCAATGGCAATAACCAAAAATTTAGACAAATTACTCAAATTTTTATAAAAAAATTGTGGCCACCTATTAAGTAAAATTAATAAATCCCATATAAGATTTTTGGAGAAATCACAATTTGCCCATTTCTAGTTACTATATATTTTATGAAATTACATGTATTGTAAATTTGTAAAATGTAATTTTCAATTCTAAGTAAAATATATTTCTAGGTTAATTTTATTATTATACAGACCCAAACTAAAATTTTGTTGATTACAGCTATTGGCCAATCAAAATCGAGGTTCAACTGCATGATATCTAAATTTAATAAATTCTATACAGGATTTTTTAAAAAACTACAATTTGTCTATCTTTAGTAGGCATTATTTCAGTCATAAAAAACTATATTCTTTATTGCAATCTATTTCTGAAAATTACTCTTTATAAAAGAAGTTGATAATATTTGCAATCTGTATATTGGTTTAAATTTCAGTGATTGAGACCAAAAACTTATTGATGAAGTCAATGTTTGATCTGATTGGCTAATAAATTCAAGTTAATTTTACATTACTTATATAGCTTAAAGTACTTCTTTAAAAAATAAAAACTAATTATAATAAAGTAAAAAGAAAGCTATATAGAAGGTTTTATTAGAGCTATAGAACTTTATAATCAAAAATAAAATCTAATTCTTGTCTGATTAAAAAAATTAACTTATAAATAAGTTAATTCTATCAGGTTTTAAAAAGATATTACTAGTGTAAAGTCCAATAACATGATATAAATACTCTGTCAGAACCTCATATAAGAATAGGTATAGTGATCAAATCCTTGATATAAATATCTTAGCAATTAATCGCATTAATACAATTAATTAAATAAATCAAGAAAATAAGATTAATTAGAGAAAGAAAATTAATTGAAGAAGAGGGATTTGTTAAGTAAATAGGTTTAAGTAAATAAATTAGAGAAATTGAATTAAAGAGTTTAATAAGATTAATATAATTAATAAAGTTATAATTAAAAAGTTAATATAAATAAAGGCTGAAATGGCTCTAAGAGATGACATATCCTGTTTGCTTTATTAAAAAATAAGCTTCAATACATTATATCATCTATTATAAAACCCTAATACTAATATCATTATAAACGGATACAAATTATTAACTCTTTACAATGATCATTTATACCAAATTTTGCTGCAAGTAATTGATTATTATTCAATATTTTATTAAGTAAACTACCTTTGGACGCCTAAGTAAAATTGTTTCTAACATAATTTTACACTTAAGTGGCCTAGTTATATATCTCTGGACCTCTTATTCATTGAGATATTTTTATTAAATATAAAATCATTTCTATTTACGTTATCTTAATATTTTACTAATTAAACAACTCTTGTATCTTAGAACAAAAAGAAAAAGCTTATTCACAGTTTCATTTTGATATAAAATTCATCAAAAATAGCCTAAAACTGGTCAATTTATTGGCAAAATACACTTAAACTCTCTTGTAAATTTTCTTTTTATTTTTTACAAATTTTTTTTTTATATTTTCTGAAGGGCTGCCTCTGGCTATTCTATCTAAACCTGCCCAAAACAGGATTACTAATCAATATTACACAATTTATTAATTACAAATTTGTATTTTTATAATTTTACACAACTTTTTTGTTCAATATCAATCTTGATCTACAAATAGATCTGCAAAGTGTCACATACTTTTTGTGATACCTTTCTATTTGTCACATCTTGTGTTTGTCACATTCCCCTTATTGTCACATCCCTTATTTATTATATACCATATTTGTCACCCCTTCTTATTTGTCACATTCTATAACATTAACATCCGATCAGACTCAAGAATACCAATATCAAATCTGTTTTTATTTTCAAAACAACCATGTTTGCATTAATTAATCAAGATCCAGATTAATATAATTTAGATTACTTTTTGGCTAAATATAGTGACCATTTTGGTATCATGGCTAAAGAAAACTACCTACAACAAATTAAATCTATTTAATTTGCTATGTACCCAACTGTATGCAATAAAAAAAACAAGATTCACTATTTTAAAGCACCTCATCAACCTATTGTCATTCAATGTCTCTGCAAAACTTATCATATTCTGTTTACATCTTATCATTACCAACTTCTCTCAAGATCTGCAACATCTCCTTTAATTTCTGGTTCTGCTACTCTTATGAATATAATTCAACCAATTTAAAAGAATCAAAGATACTATCTCTCAATCTTCTATAAGCAAAATTCTTCTATTTTTATTCAATTATGATAACTTATTTGTTGCTACTTCTTCAACTATTACAGACCTTGTACCTAATACTGTAGCTATTAAAGCTCATATACAATATATTCATATCTGTATTATCTGTCATAAATCAAATATTTCATGTATTTTTCTAACTAATAACAAATACTCTTTCGATTCTACTGCTAAAATCTTATGTGAATATTCTACTCATCCTAGCTGTATTTCAAATCTCAAGTTAAAACTATTAATTTAAACTAAATTTTTCAACCAACAACAATGATTAGCTTTCTTTACTATTAAATTTGCTCTTATCAAAAAAGAAGAAAAAATCCAAATCTTTAAAGAATTTTTTCAACTTTTTAAGAAAAAATGATCAATTCAGCAAAAAATAAAAATTCCATAATAAACAAAAGAAAATCTTCTTAACTGGACCCAAAAATATTCAATCAAAACTGAAATAGAACTATTTACTAACTTCAATACACCATTATCTCAACAAATTTTTGATTTTCTTAAATCTCATCTCATCAATTTTGTATCTGGAAAAATTACCAAATCTGCAACTGAATCTGAACAGGTATTTAAATGGAGTTTTAAATATTTTATTAAAACTCTTGCTGGTACACAATCTAAGTTTCTTACAGATATTATTTATCAACACAATCCTACTATTAATGACTCAATTACTATACCCTTTGATATCTTACACTTAAGTCTTAAAATGCTTCTTTACAAATTCACCACAACTCTTTTTATTAAACTCAATTATGCTAAAATACTTTCCTTACACAAATCAATTCCTCCCTATACTTTACAAAATCACTTTCAAGTAACAATTAATTTGGCAAGAATTTATCTTATTTATAGAATAAATATCAAACAATTGACTTCACTAAATTTTCTAAAACAGTTAATATTTTACCAATATGTTTTTTACTTTACTATTTTATTAGTGAAGATGCTATTAACCAACCTTTATTTAAAATATAAAATAATGAAAAATATAATATCAATATTTTACTTAATATTTCTAAACAAGAATTTCAACAAACCTTTCATATTTTTTCTCTTAAAAAATACAGACCTAATCTTGAATTATAGTTTAAACCCTTCTTTGCTAATTACAAAAAACAATTCATTAACATTAATAAAACCAAAACCTTCAATTATATCAAGTATGAAATTGCTACTAAACTTGCAGAATCATGCAAAAGACTACTGCCTTCAGATTTCAAAATAACTTCAATTAACTCTCTTAGAGAATGAT
>CAJVQA010008282.1:0-13076 GCA_910591915.1 Cetraspora pellucida | reverse complement strand
GTTAATATGTAAAATTTTGTGTAATTATATTTTAATTCAAATGTATCAAGTTGGTGTATCATGCTTAATGAGATGACTAATAATTAAAAATTCTATGACTAATACTAGTATGATAGTATGAAGGTTTACTAAATATATTAATAAAAGACTATAAAAAAAGAAGAATAAAGTAATTACTTAGTATAGAGTTGTTACTATTATTAAGATTGTAAAAAAAAAAGAACTATATATTAAATGAATTAATCTATATATAGTTAATATAACTTTGACTAATATTGTTTAACTATATGTAGTGTTTGTTATCAATATGTATATTAAGATCATACATGTTGGCTTAATAAAAGTAGTTAGTAAGTCAAAATTTAGATGATGAGTTACAAATATTATCATATATATTGAAGTTATCAAGAATGATTGAATAAAAGTTTAGTTGGTATGCTTGTTAAATTCATAAAATAATTGTTTCTTGTGTTTTATTATATTGATATATGTCAATAGAAGAAAGATAAACTGCTATAATGCAAAGTTTAATTTTACTTTTAAAGAAAAGGTTTAAAGCTATAACTCTTCTAAGATGTGTTTAACAGTTGTGTATATGTGGTTGAAGATAGTTGTGAATTATAATAGTAGCACTTTCAGCAGAATTTTCAGAATTTGCTCAAAAGTATATAAACAGATTATTATTTTAAAAGTAAAGATTAGTAGTGTTTGTGATTTTTGTTTCAGTAATATAGGCAATATCAATATTGTTATAAAGACAGTAATTTTGCCAAGCTTCTTTTTTGGTAATTGTGTTAAATTCTTTAACATTATATATAGCAATGTTTAAATAAAGGTAATACAAGTTTTGTATAAATATAGAGATTTGTGTTAAAAGTAGTAGCAATATTAAAGATGATAATGTAGAAATAAAAAGAGATAAAAATTATTGTAATGGTATTGAAGATGTAAAAGATAATAAGTTTGATGTGAATGTTGTTGTATCTTGATTTGTTAAGTTAAGAGAATCATCTTTTGTTGTATTTGATTTTAGTAAAATGTTTAGATAATGCCAAATAGCTTAAAGTAGTAGAATAAAATAATTCAGTGGAGGTTTAGATTTAGATAAAAGATAAATATAGACTTTACTATAATTATTTTTAATAGAAATAGTTAAAGTATAGCTACAAGCATTGCTTGGCAAATAATTAAAACTATAAATATATTATTAAAAGAAAATAATAGTTTGTAGATATGAAGATAATTATAAGCTAAGAATTTATTATAGCATATGTGAGATTGTATAGAGCCAAAATGTTTATTAGCAATAAAAGTATCATTATAGCCAGATAAAACAGTTTTTACTAGTTGTATATAAGTGTAAGCTAAAGTATTATCTTTAATAATAGATTTGATACATTGTGTATTATTAAGTACTAAAAAGTATTTAGAAGAAATAAAGATTGATAGATAATATCTATAATTAGATCATTGTGAAATAAAATAATCAAATAAGAGTTCTGATTTATTTGATAAATGTATATAACACTTACTATAGTCTAGTTTAATTAATATTGTTAGTATAAAATTATAAAGATTAAGTAATATAAAATTGTAAAAATGTATATGTTCAAGAAAGAAATAAAGAGTTTGTGAATAAGGAGTAAAGGTAGATCTTAGTAGACTAACCATTTATTATAACATAAGTCTGGATCTACTAGTATATTGTAGGTTGAGTCTTGTGATATTTTCTTAAACTAAGATAATGCAATGGAATTTAAGAAAATTATAGGTTTCTTTGTAAATTCAATTATTATATGCTCAGCTCTTACAGCTATGAAGAGTATCATAGCCTGTTCTATATTTTGAGTCTGGCTATCATAAATTTGATTCTCTGTATAAATAGACTTTACTATCTATTTACTTACATCATTCTCTTTTAAGAATAGCTTATTAGAAGTAAAGAATTTTATAATCTTAAAGGTGATAGCTGCATTAATGTAATTTATAAAGGAATTTATTCAAAAGAAGTATCTGTAAGAAAAAGTAAATTTTTCAAGTTTGTTGGTTCTTGAAAGTATAAGTTGAATTTAGTTTGTAAAGTTTTTTTTGTCTCTGGATATGCCTTTTCTTAATAGTGTTTAACAATTTCTAGAAAGTTTATAGAAGTGTAAGTAAGTAATAATCTGAACTAAAAAATTTGTATTAATAATTTTGATTGTAAGGAAATTAATAGCTTGCTGTCAACTAAGTTAATCAAGGTTATGATTTTGTGCAGCTGTATCTTAATAGATTTTAAGATATTGATAAAAGTAATAACTTTTTTATTTAGGATTTGGCTTAATTAAATTATTTGAACAAATAAATTCTTTAGCTTTTGTAACAAGATCATTAAGAAGTTGTATAGGTATTTGTTTTTTAAAGATAGCTTTATGTTTATTATTTATATAGAAAATTAAAGAGTCAATCTTGGGTTGTTTTCAAATTTCACTTTCTGTTTTGGAGTATTCTAAGTAGGATTTGTTAATTGTTTCTTTAAAAAGACTATTGTAGTTATATAAATATTAATAGTCTAGATAGTTGGTGTTAGATATAGTTTTTTTTGCTTTTTCATTTGCTTTAAGTTTGGTTTTATTAAAATGTATACAATTTGGATTAATATAGATATAAATATGATAGTTGGTATATTAAATAGCTTTATTATATCATTCTTGAAGGTTATAAGATTTTGTAAAGAAAATTTCTTTAGAAAGGAGTTCTTTGAGATATTTAATAAATTGTTGTTAAAATTGAAAACTTAATACATTTTTGAATTTGGTTTCATTAAGAGGTTCAGTAAATTAACAGTTATATAAAAAAAAATTTTTAAACAATTCATTAAAATTATCTAAAGAGTTGTTAAGGAATAGAATATTATATTTTTCAAAAAAAAGAGTTTTAAGGATATTAAAAAGGTTAATATTATATCTGTTGTCTATTTTAATTGTTAGGTATTTGTTTTCTTTGTCTGTTTCTGTTATAGATAAGCTAACTGTAAACCTTTTGGATCTTAGTTTAATGTCTTCTGCAAATTTTATATAGTTAATAGCTTGGTAATTGTCAGAAAACTACAAATATATTTTGGCAAGATTAATACAGAATTGTAGTCAGTTTTGGGTTTTATATAAAGAAACAATAACAGAAGATGTAAAGATTTCAAGGTAATTAAGTTTATTAAATAAAATAGTAATAAATTTAAAAATAAGTTTTTTAAAACTTTTTTTAAAAATATCAAAAAAATTGTAGCTTTTTGATCACTTTTAAAATTAGATTTAAAGATAATATTAAAGAGAAATTTGGGTTTGGCTCTAGCTATTTGATAAATAATATAATAAAAGTTAGTTGTAAGAGCTTTTTTATTTTTAGTAACAGATTTAATTTCTTTTTTTAAATAAAAGTCAAAGAGATGTTATTTAAAAAAATTGAACAGGGCTTAGAATAATTGAGTTTGTAATTTAGTATTGGTTTTCATTTTAGTTGTAATAAAGAAGTTGCTTAACTAGTCAAATATTAAATTGATTTTAGTTTTAGTATTAGAAAATGAAGAATGGTTTAGTTGAGGTTGTTGCTGTTTCTGTTGTTGTTATTTTTTAGTTATTGTAGTATTGTTAATATCTATATCTTCATCTTCATTATTTTGGTTTTTATTGAGTAGTGTAAGAAGATCAAGTTAAAAGTAAGTGGGTTTTAAGATAGTTGTTTAGTATTTAGATTTTAAGATTGTTGTTTAGTAAGTGTTTGTCAAAGTTTATTAGCAAATAAGATAGTATTGTTAGAAGATTTTTGTTGAGTTTTTTTAAAAGAATCTTGTTAAGAATTAAGTTAGTTTTTGATACAAGATTTGTAGTATAGTTTGTTATTAAAAAGCAAGACATTATTTGCTAAATAGTGTTTGTTATTAATTAGTTTACAAGTAATAAGTTGATTACAAATAAAACAGATATGTTAATATATAAATAGTAAAAAAGATAAGATAAGAGATAGTGGAATAAATTCTATAGAATTTACAATAGTATTTGTAAGTAATTTTCTGTTTTTTGATTTTTTTATAGTTTGTTTGATTGATTTTTGTTTATAGGTTAAGTTTTTTTGTAAGATGAAGTTAGTATAGAACTTGTTATAGAGACAAATAATTATATTGCTAGTTGTAGAGTTTTAAAATAGTGACAACATTTACTATTGCCTCTAAGTTCAATGTTAAAACAGTTGTTAGGTTCTTTGCCAGTAGGAATTAAATAAAAAGTTAATAGAGTTTTTTGATAAACTTCAATACCAAAACTTTTAGAAAAGTTTTCATAAAAGTAGTTAAGGTTAACAGAATTAGAGTTAGCAGTTACAAAAGTTGGCATATTTTACTTAAAATTATTTGAACAACTTTTGTTTTTTGAGATAATTATATTACTACAAGAGTAATATATATTTTGTAGAAATGTTACTGTGGCTTATATAGCTAATGCAACTTAGATAACTTTATTTGATATATAATAATAATTAAAATTAAGTTATATAAAAGATTTTTGAAACTAAGTTTTTTAAAACTATTTTTTCTATTTTGTAATTTCTAGCTTAGTTAAGAGAAATCTAAAAAGTGCAGGATTGTTAGAAAAAATAATTAGATATTTAAAAAATTTTAATAAGTACCAAAAAAGTAAAATTTTAAAAGCATTGCTGTAAATAGTTCTAAATTGGTTATGAAAAAACCTACAAAGACAGGTTTTAGGTTTTGTCTTTTTGATGATAACTTAATAAGTTTTATTTATTTTGAATAAAATATATATTAAAATGTTTGTCTTAATAAGCTGAGTAAATAACTAATAATGAGCAAAATATATTTAATTAATAAAATTTTAAGAAAATAAGCAAAAAGCAAAAGTTGGTTTTTGTAACTTTTTTCAATAGTCAAATATTGTTGGAGCTTAAAAATTAACTATTTAAAAGCAAAAAAGTATGCTAAACAACTTTACTTAAGAGTACAAATAAGGTTAACTTAGTAAAATAAACAGTAATAGTTAAATGTTTTTAGCAAAAATTTGATATAAATGATTTGCAAAAAGAGTTGCTGTTTTTTTTTAATAGTTCAAAATTTTATTATAATAGATAAATTATTTATTTATATTTTATAGAATTTTAATAAAAATTTGTTATAATTTAAAAAGGTTTTATAAATAATATATTTTAATTTTATATAAAAATTTTAAAATACTATATAAAACTATAAAAATAATCTATATATTCTTTATTCTTAAATTATTAAAATAAAGTATAATAATAAATGATGTTTTATTAATATGTGATATTTATAATAAATATAGAATTAGCAAATTATAAAAAAATTATAATATATTAATATATGAAAAACAAGCAATTAAATGATTAAGTTTATTTATTATTAATCTATATTATTATTATATTTTGTTTTTTTTTTTTTGTTAAAGGTTATACTTGTAATAATACTTTATTGACTTTATATCAGGTTAGCTATTACAACTATTTTTACAGAAATGAGTACAGCTAGTTACACATGCAACTTTTAATTGTCTATTTAAGTAGTCCATCCTAAGGTTCTACACTAGATGCTATACCTATAAACTACAAGATAATTATTTATTTAAACCTTCTAATCATCCATCTTATCATATTGGAATCCCCAACTTACCCCCATATATACCTAACCAGTATACTGTCTGAGCAGTATGATTACCTACCTTTTTTGTACTGATTCTTAGACCATTATACATTTCAAAGTATATCATCTATAGTAAAATGCAGGAGGCCTCTCTATTGTTAACTATCCACCTACTTTTAAAACATTAATATAAGTTACCTTACAGAGTTCATTCAGATCTCAGTACTGACTTTACAACATATCTCTAGTACTTTTAGTATAACTCTGCTTTGAACTCAGACTTTCAATCCAAATAGTCTAGAAAAACTGTGACCTGTTCTTGATATATTAAAGCCAGCCTAATATTCTTTTCCTTTAGTCTGAAATCTGGTGGCCTAGTTGATAGTACTCCTCAATTGAGGTTTTTGCCCATCTGAATCCTTCACATTGGTATCTATTTCCTAGATCTAGCCTTTATAGTAGTACTGTCAAAAATCTGTATTACCTCTTGCTCAGAATTTTCAAGTAGGCTCTGGCTTTCTAGTTTTACAGATTTACGCAACCCAAGAACTTATTTTAGATTTGCACTATTTGGTACCAGTTTGCATTTCTTTGAGTAACAGATTACACAGATGCACAGACCTGCCAGTTATACTGGTATGACTATAGTTACAGATATTCTATCCCAACTGATTAACAGAATGCTGTTGCCATAATACTGTCTATATATTACATAAATGATTATTCAAATTTTGTTGTCAGTAGGTTTTGAACTCACAACTTACCACTTGGGGGTATGACAACTTATCTACTTCACTAAGTTACCACATCTTATTATATTTTGTTATATACATTTAAAATTTAATTAAAAAATATATTTATTTTATAGTTTACAAATCTCAAAAAACAAAATGCTATATTAATAAATCAAAAAAACTTACATTTGTAGATTCTTTAACCAAAAATTATAAAAAAACAAAAAATATAAAAAACATAAAAGTGTACAAAACAATAATACTTTAGCTATTAAAAAAAAAGACAAAAAAGTGTAAACTATAAATAACTATAATAAAAAGCAAAAAGAAAACCTAAATAACAACAAATAATAGCAAGAAAACAAAAATTTGGAAATTTTTTAGAAAAATAAAAATTTTTATTCATTCTGTTTCTGCAAATTTATCAGTTATACAAAAACAAATAAAAAGTAAACAACAAATATGTATAAGAAAACAGTTGAATAAGAATATATAAGTATAAATAAAAAAAAAATACACAAAAATTTAATTTCCCTGCTGATCATCTAAACACAAAATTGACCAAAAAGGAAAACTAATTTTACGCAAAAATGGCCTTTTAAACTACTTTGACAGAACTAAGTAAAAAGAAAGAGCATTCAAGAAAGGTATAAAAAAAGAAAAAAAATAGACAAACACAAAAGATACAACATAGAAAAAGCAAAAAAAACTAAAAATTTCTTGAAGAAAATGCTCAAAAATTTGGAAAATTTTTGTATTTTGAAGAATTGGCACTAACCTGATATTGCAGATCTGTTTTGGTCACAAGAATGTAAACAAATAAGCAACTCAACTATGTATAGGTCAAGCAAACAAATACATGCTTAATATAAATAGAAATATAGATATAACCAAAAAATGTAATAGCAGTCTAATAACAACATATATCAATAGAGCATACTGGGCTATTAATAGTATGCAAAATGGTGTATTTATTAAACAAGCAAGTAAAACATATATAGTGCCTAGCAGAGAAAATGAAATTGTTGCTATGTTGACAAATTAGAATTTAGAAAAAGTTGCTTTACTAAAATTAACAAGAGAATTAATAAATAAAGTAGAGAAAGAGCAACCAGAAAGAAAACTAAGTATAGTAGAGCAAAACAACTATGCAATAATAGTAGAACCCATTCCAAAACAAGATCAAGACAAACTTAAGAAGAAATGTAACCAAACTGCAAGAATGAGAGAGACACAAAAGATAGAACAAGACCAAACATCAAAAAAGGAACCAAAAGAAAGGAATCAACATGAAGCAAGAGCTCAAGAAATCAACAAGATATTACAAAAAGAAGAGATAGCAAAGGTAAGTATCAATAACAACAGCAAGATGAAAGTAGAACAAATCCAATAAAAGCAAGAGAACTTGTCTAATCAAAAAAGAAATGCAAGAAAACAAAGAGAGGAGCAAGAACAAGAAGTCATTGAACTAGAATTCAAAAGAAAAATTGATATAGTGAGAGAACCTCTTAAAGAAAGTATATAGGCTCCAACCAAAAGAAATTGTACTAGAACAATAGCCTACTCATGAATATACCAGCACACAATGTGCTAGGAAAAACAAAAGAAGGATGTATGAAGTTTATTAGATGGTCTTTAAAAAATAATATACATGTCAAAGATGTAAAAGAAGTCTTTAAAAAAGGAAATCTATGAGTAGAAGTTGACTTTGACTATGAGTATGGCAGAAATGATGCTATACAGAGAATCAACAAAAAGAAGAGTGACTGGTATAGAATGATACTAAAAAAAAAAAAAACACTATAAAGAGACAAACACAACATATAAAGAGAAGTCAAAAGAGAAATAGCAGCAAATTAAAAACCAAAAAAGAAGAATCCAAAGGAAAAGAAAATAAAAGCAAAACAAATAAAAACTAATATGAATTAAATGAAGAATCAGAAAACACAAGTTATCTAACAATTTGGGACTATCTGCAAATATAAATAAAAGAGAACTGGAATATATCTGTAGAAGATTTAGAAAGACTCATATAGTAAGAATTAAGAAATCCAAGTATAAAGCCTTAGCTGTGATCAAGATTAAGAGAATATATAAAGACATCCCATGGGCAATACTAGTAAATAATAATAAACTGGTACAAGTAACTAAGAGAATAGAAAACCATGAAGCTAGAGAAGAACAAAAGAAATATATAGCAAGACTAACAAAATTACCAAAAAGCATCTCAAAAGTCTTACTACTATAAAGTCTAAGAAACAAAGGTGCCAAATCAGTTTACATCCTACCAAATAGAAATAGGAACCAAAAAAAATTAGCAATAGTCATGTTTGCAACAGAAAGAAACATGAAAGCTGCCCAATTATATATAACAACTTTCGAGTTTATTAGATAAATGAAGAAAAGAGTGAAAAAAAAAAAGAGAAAGGTTTGAAATAGAAAGAGGAAGAAGCTAGAACTGATACAGCCAGACCTTATATACAGAAGAGAATAGAAGTAGCAGAGGAAAACAAAGAAATAAGGCCTATATAAAAAGTACAAAAATAGAAATAGTGCAAGTTAGAAGAATTTTTTACTAAATAAAAGAAGCAGGTCTCAAAGCTGAAGTAAAGGAAACCAAATAAAAGATGCAAAGATGAAGAAAGAAGAATCAGAAGATCATGAAGAAAGACCAGAAAAAGTCAAGATACATAAACAAGAAGAAAAACCACACATAGAGAACTTTTTGGAGCAAATTTAAAAAAGATTAGAAAGACTAGAAGAGACAAGAGAAATAGCTAGAAAGAGTTTAGCTAATCACTCCTAAGGGCATCTTAGTTGAACTTATAGAGATGAGGAGAACAGAAATTTTTTGCATGGTGAGAGAAGGATCTTTGAAGAAAAAAATAAAGAGAAATCTTTTAATCCAAAAGAATTAAAGAAAAGAAAAAAAAAAAAAAAGCAGAAAATACAGAAACAAGATATAAGTAGTTAAAAAAGAAATAGAAAAAAAAGAAAAAAGAGATAAAAATTGTATGTCACAATGTTAACAAACTCAAGACCAGAGGTTAGAAACTAGAAAACCTGCTAGACTAGGCAGAAGAAGAAGAAATAGCATTCTTGAAGATTACAGAAATGTATATTATAGAAAAAGATAAGAAAATCTTAGTGCATAACCTCAACACAAGATTTAAAAATTACTGGAAAAGTGCAGTACCAGACAAGAAAAAAGAATCAGATGTTAGAATTTTAATAGATAAGACTTGGAAAAAATATGTTAGAGCAGTTAAAAGACCTAGCAAATACATAGTAGAAGTAAAGCTATACTTTAAACAACTAGTACTAATAGTAATAAAGGTGTATATTCTACTAAATAACAAGGCAACTAGTAAGAAGATACAGCAAAAAATTGTGAAAATAGTAACAAACAAGAGGAAGTATACAGAAGTAATTATATTTGGAGATTTTAATCACACAGTTAACAACATACTAAATAGACTGCATCCACAAATAATAGGATATAAAAAACTGCTAGTTTTTAATTGGCTCAAGAGACAGGATTTCACAAACTCTTTTAGAAGCTTGCATCTAACAGAAAGAGCATATATATAGTCGAACCAAAAAGCAGCAACAAGAATTAACTATATCTGGTTGTTAGAAACTATGGTGGCTGGTCTTTAAGAAGTCAACATAAAAGAAGCAGAAGGAACAACAGGCAGTAACTATAGAATATTAACAACAGTTATATGATTAGAACATGCAATTGCAAATCAGAATTGTACAGAAATTTAACACAAGAACCAAATGAAAACAATATATCTGTATAAGGAAGCAAAGCAAGAAGATTGGAAAGAATATGCTAAAAAGCTTTAAGTACAATTAGAATAGAAAAAGATCTTAAAACAATTAGAAAAAGACAGAGAAGTTAATATACATAGTACAGATATGTTAGAACATATGTGGAATGTAATAGAAGAAACTATAACAAAAGTAGCAAATAAGCAAATTCTAAAAAAGAAGATATTCAACACAAAAGTAAATAAAAAACAGCATCAGAAAAAGCTACAGAAGAATAAAAACATAATCAAACTTCAACAAATAATTAAAAAGATGAAAATAAGAAAAAACCAAGAGATAGAAAAAGAAGAAAAAAAAAGAGATAAACAATAAATTCAAAAACATTAGCAAGGAAATAGGAGTAGTGTTATCAAAGTTACATAAACAATGGTCAGAAGCATAAATAGATGACATAAAAGGCTGGTAAAGAATTCTAAAAGATAAAAGAAAAAAAGAGTAGGAACAAGCTCTAAAGAAACAGATAAAAGAAAATATAAATAGAAGATGAGATGATAAAAACTGACCAAGAATGAATGATTGCTAGCTTACTGAATAAACTATACAAGAAGATAATGTTAGACAGATTTATGACTCAAATTGAAGATGAGGTCAGTCTAACAACAGAACCCAAGGCTGTCTTAAATAGATTGGCAAAGCATTTTAAAAATCAATTCAGAAAGTGAAGAACCAAACTAGAGAAAATGTTAGAGGAATAGATAAAGATATACAATTCAAAAAAATGAATTAAAAAGTCTTAGTACAAGAAGTTAAAGGAAAAGATAGAGGAAGAAAAATAGAAAAACATGCTAAGAGAACTTAAAGCCAATACAGCTTCAGATATTTTAGGCATAAGCTATACTCTAATAAAACAAGCAAGAAAGAAATCACAAATCTAGTTCTAAAAATAGAAGAAATATCAAAAAAGTGAAAAATAATACAAATTTATTCAATCCCAAAAGATATAGACTGGGAATATAATTTGAATATTAGACCAATAGCATTAATTGAGACTTTTAGAAAGGTAGTCATGAAGATAGTAACAAGAAGGTTGGCCAAAATATTTACAAAAAGAGAAATACTCAAAGAACCAAACTATGCAGATTTGCCTAGCAACTCAACAGAGCAACAAATACATATGCTAAACATAATAATAGAGGAAGCACAAGAGAAGAATAAGGAAATATGAATACTTTTATAAAATATGAAGAAAGCATTTGACTCTGTCCTATTGGAAAGCTTAGAATAGGCTTTTAGAAAAGTCAAGATACCACAAAGAACAACAAAATATATTATTAATCTCTTTTGCAAACATCAACTTAAGGTAATTACAACATATAACCTAACAGAAAAGATAATAGCAGAAGATAGTATAGATCAAGGAGAAGTAATTTCTCTACTAATCTGGCAGCTTTTCTACAATCTACTATTGGAAAGAATCCAAAAAGACAATTCACTAGGTTATACAGTAGAACATGAAATACTAAAAAATACAAACATTAATTGTATTACAAAACATAGGCAGACAGCGATTGCTTATGCAGATAATACTACATAGATTGCAAAGAGCAAAGATCAACTATTAAGAACTCTTAAAATTGCAAAAAAGTTCTTCAAAGCAAATAATATTGAAATAAATAAAGCAAAGTCAAAGCTTATAGTAATAAATTCTAGACTAAGAAAGAAAATAGAGAAATTATATTTGGATATAGTAGAATAACAGAAGAACCAAAAAACAAAATTGTAAGATTATTAAAAATTTGGCTAAATAGCAGAATAAAAGAGTTGCTAGTCTGCAAAAAAGCAAAAGAAATAATTAGCCAAATAGTTAGAGACCTCAGATACAAAAAAATAACAATGAGCCAGATCATATATATAAACAATACAGTAATAATTTCAAAATTAGGATACCTTCTATAGTTAACAAGAATGTCAGAAAAGATGATCGACAAGATTCATCAACTGATAATATGTTTAGCAAAACACAAATGTAATATGATAAAAACAACAAACAACTATATAATTAAGTACAAAGATCTGAGAAACTGTAAAACACTAAGTCAAGAAATAACAACAAAACAAATAAGTAGTTTATTTACAAGACTTAATAGGAAAGATACCTTAAGTAATCTAACAAAGCTTAGAATAACTTAGAGATGTCAGAAAGCAGACTTAACAAAAGACATTTGGAACTCTGAAAAAAGACCAGAGAAAACGAAGTATTAGAAACACAACTTAGCTTGTTAGACAATAGTAAAAGCAAGAGAGATGGAAATAAGCATCAGAGCAGAAAATTGCCTATGGAGAGTACATGGATATGAAATAGGTATAAGAGAATTAGTTAGAGTTGAATCATGAATAGCAAGTAGTAGCACAATAAATAAAAAAGTTTAGTATACTTGAACCAGCTTGTGGATATAAAAGAGGAGAACCTAATTATGTGAAGACAGCTCAAAAGTCTTCTAGAGTTGTCATACAAAAAAAAAAAAGCCAAATGGTTTAGTGAAATAGAAGAAAAGATGTTAAAAACACAAATAAGTAGAGAAGTACATAACCAATACAAGATTAGTAGCTACAATACACAGGTACTAATAATTAATTGAATAAAGATATCAGAAGACAAAAGAAAGAAGAAGTAGATTGTACATAGACCAAAGCATAATTAGCAACTCAGTAAGATATCTAAGAAGAAAAAAAAAAAATTCTTGCCAAGCACTGGCTGTTACAAAAAGTAGAAGGCAAGACATATACTAAAATAAGTAAGTGTAAAGATTGTGAGAACAGGGCAGAACAAAGTATAGATAATTGTTTTTTTTTTTTTTTTTTTTGGAGTTAAGGTGAGGTCATGCCTCAGGTCTGTTTATTCAAACATATTGTTACAGTTT
>CAJVQA010008281.1:0-13076 GCA_910591915.1 Cetraspora pellucida | reverse complement strand
GGTTAATTTGGTTAAATAATCGATTCATTGGTTCAAATAGTTAATTATTATTTACCCGGTTAAATTAACAACACTGGTTGTAGTAGTTCATCATACTGCATACTAATCCTGATTAAATATGCACATGGAGCTGATTAATACTTGGATGGATAGAAAAGTTTTGTCGCAAACCTAGCTAATAACTGAGCAGTTATTGACTGGTCGAATAACTGCGGTTGGTTGGTTATGAGTCAATGACCGCCAATAACCGACCGATAACCGACCGTGACCGACCGGACCCACCCCTAACCCTAACCTTAATTTAACTAGGAAATTTCAAATCCACTTAACCAATCAGATTTTGAGATTTTATAATAATAATTTGCTTATAAGTTTTATCTTTTTAAAAATATTTTTATATAGTTTGTAAAATCTATCAATCAGCAAATATAAGCCCCAAAGATGATGTGTCCGAGTTTTTTTGATGGTTACGTTGGGAAAGTCCAGTATGGTATGACTGTGGCTGTGTTACGTGTTGATAAATTATAAAGTAAAACTTAAGATAAAACAGGATACCATGATGCAAAATAAAGTTATTCATATGTGATCTTCAAGATTACTGACTTATCCTTAAACATCTTTCGTTGCACTTCTAAATCACGAGAATCACGGTCATCGGTATATTAATTAATACGTATTTTCTTAGTTAAAATAAATTATTTTATTTACAAATACGTATTAGAGCATGTGAGCAAATGCTGTAATTAGTTGTTAACGCAAGATTAGAACACTCTGTAATTTGTGCTACGTGCTTTACCTTTTTTATACTTTTTGTGTACTTTGATTTGCCGGTGTTGGTTGTACATCTTTCAGATTTGTTCAAGTTCGTTGTGCGTCTTTCCGATTTGATGACTTCGTGGTTTCACGAAATTGTTTGCGTTGTATGTATACCATGTATTCTTGATCCTGCTCATGATCATGCTCGTGATCATGCTCTTGATCATGCTCTTGATCATGCGCCTCTCGCTTCTCTTCGTTTCACTTTGAAGGTTGGTCCTATTTATACAAGTACCTCTATGTACTTTTTTGTTATCCTGTCAGTACATGTACAACATTCCTTCCTAAAAATTTTCTTTATTTTCTATTTTATTGCCTATCTTAAATGTGTTTCTTCAAAATTAGTTAGAAACTGGTCTGCATCAGAATCCTGATAAGTAGACTTTTGAAAAACAAGAACTCGACATGAATTTATCATAATTACTGTTAATGCAGTTCAATGTATTAAGATTATGCTCCTAGCTGTTTTTGTTTATCAAGATTTTGACCTTAACTTATTAAAAACTAATTTACTCTTGTCAAGATCAAGTTCTATTCTAAAAGTTAAATATTATTTTTATTACAAGTTGCAACCTTCAACATTGACACTTAACTAATTCTTCTATTATTAATTTTTCTATTATCAAATTTTATTTAAGGTACCATTGTTATTGATTCAATTTTTATTGAATTTTATCTAATATGCTGAAGATGACACTTTATTTATATTATGATTAAATATTAAGAAGTAATCTATAACTGCTTGTAGACATTATCTTAATTTATTTTAAATACAACTGAATAAATTTGATCATCTAAAAATATTCTTGAAAATCAGAATATAAATATGTATCTTATTTTTAAATATTTCTAAACCTATTTAAAACTTCAAAAAGAAAATTACATCAAGTTAAATATTCAAATAAATATTTTTAAAATTACAAGTTAAGATATCTAACTTCATGATTGTATATATATCAAGTTTAATTCTAAATTATTTCATGTTATAATTTTAATATAAGATAGAATTCAAATTTCAAATTAAATCTGAATTACCTTAATCTAAACTTTTTTAATTCATTAATTGAATTAATTTCAAATTTCAAAATAATTACAATTAAATCTAAATTAATTCAAATTAAGTTTTTTGACATTCATAAAATCTATTTTTAATTGATCAACTGACGAATTTCAATATTTTTATATATAATAAAATCTTAATTATATGAATATAAATTCATATAATAAATGATGCTATATTAAAGATACATAAGATTTTAAATTAAAACTACTTATATCTTGAAATTTCATCTTAAACCTATTTTTAATATTATCAAAAAGAAAAATTTCTTTACAATCACATCTATATTCTTAATGTAAAGTTTTATTTCTTTAAAAAAAATATATTTAATTATTTTAATTCTTTTTTTTTTTTTTGGTATTAAGGTGATTGTTTTAATTCTATAAATCATCTAAGCAGTATATCTTTTATAATAAAATTTAAAATTCAAATTACAAATATTATACAATATTTCTAATTAGTATTTAGAACTGGTTTTATTTTTCTTATATTAGATCTGGTTTTAATCAAATTTAATATAAGAAAAAATAAGAAAAAAATAAATCTTGTTTCAAACTCTACCTCTAATTCAAAGCTGTCAAATTACAATATTTTATCAAATTAGTATATAATAATATACTCATGTATCAACTTCTTATTGACTATAAAAAGATAATAGAACCTCAATATCTATAATAAGTTATCATAAGATTTCAATATCCTAAACAGAAAAAAAGAAAATAATTATACTAGATTAAGATCTAATCATTAAATTATTTCTTATATATTCAAATAATTAATTACCTTTTTATACCTTTTAAATAAATTTAAAAGGAAAACACATTAAGCTCAAAAAACCAAAAAAAGAATAAAAAACAATAATAATCAAGAAACCAGTTTATTGTTATTAAATCACAAATTGCAAAGTCTGTTCATTCAAATTATTTATATTATTATCATTATATATCATTATCTAATAAAATAAATAAAAATGCAAAGTTTCATATATAAAATAAAAAATCCAACTCATCTAAGTAAAAAGAAAAATCAATCATTATTCTTTATATTGAAAAAAAAAATAATATCAATTTTTATAGCTCTATGTTTTATTAAAACCATCTTAGGAAGTAAAAAATGTATTCACAGAAATGCTATTTACAGAATAAATAGTAATGAAACAGAATTTAAAGAATTAATTTTCAAAGATTTTATAACTCAAGAATCCTTAATTACAGAATTAAAAAAAAATTCAATTGTTTTAATAATTGAAAGATATATATTTAAAGACACCAAATATATAAATATATCCTTATAATTCTATTCAACCTATAACTATAATATGTTAATTTATTTTTATTTTTTTTAATATCAGTTTACTTTAATACAAACTGTACTAATTTTTACCTCCAACGATGAAATCGAAATCACTCTAGATGACCTACTTTATACACCTTTATTATTACTATTTTCTACTCTTATCGTCCCTAATTTTTATTTTTTCAACAATGAATTTGGTAGAGAAAGCCTCATACTGTCTAAAAAATTATATAATGATGTTACTGGTTATAAAAGCATAGAATCTAAAGTAATTGTATCTTATACTAATCAAAATGGCTAATATAATGTACTAAAAGATAATCAAAAAAAAAACTGTTCTTTTAGTTATTAGAAGTTTAAAAATTAGTGCAAAAAAAATGCTTCATATCATAGCCTCAGACATCAAATAGAACTATGCCAGTAATGAACAAACTTTTAATAACTTGAATAAAAAAAATACAAAAACTCAAAATGACCTTAATAATCATCTTGAAAGTATTGAAAAAAGATATGTCAAATTAAATACACTTTCTAAAAAAAGACAATGAACAAACTTACCAACTCCTCCTTTTTCAAAAACAAAAAACTGAACTTCAAAATAATAACTTCAAACCTCAAACTAACAAATCTCTAAACAATAATTTTTTACAAACCATAGATCAAATTAGAAATACTAGAACTGAGTCTCAAAATAATATTATAAATAATGACTATTTAACTAACTCTTAATAGATTTTTCTATTAATTTACAAATCTAATTCTTTCTTTTCTTTTCTTTTTCATAACCAAATCAAATTTATATTATCTACAAATTTAATAGACAGTACTCAGTTAAAAGATATAACATACAACAAATATTTTTATTATAACTTTCATATAGCAATGAATATTGAGCATTTTTAAAAATAAAAAATTACATATAATAAAAAAGAATATATGTTATATAATGTTCATGTATCATTATATATTGTTTAGCCAATCAAATTACAACTAAAAAATAATACAAAAAATAACAAAAGATAAAATCAAAGCTACACTATATGAATTTAATTTTAGAATATATATAATATATTTTTTTTCTAAATGAGTAAGCATATCATTATTTTATTTATTTATTTAACTAATAATGAACTAACTTCTAATATCATTATCTATAAAGACTTTCATGTATATAATTTATAAAGACTTTTATATATTTAATCTTCTAGATATCTTACATGATTTTTAATCATATAACAGTTATTCTAATAAAAAGTTAAAGTTTTACACAATCTTATCTTAGATACTTTTTATATTATCTTTTACAATTATTCTATACCATATTAAAAATTGTATAAAAATAAAAAAAAGATAATTTATATTATTAAGTTTTTAAGCTTTTAAAGGTTTTTGTTTATAAATGTATAAGAAAAAGATATTGTAGATTAATTCTCAAACCCACATTAGTGATGCAAACGGCTTGGTTCAGCTTAGCTCGCGGCTTGCATTGACCAAGCCGAGCTGATCTTCGGCTTCAAAGGCTAGAGCCAAGCTGTTTGTAAGCCGATTAACCTCGAGCCGAGCCGAGCCGAGCCGTTTGCATCACTAGTACTGGTTTCAAGAACTTATCTTGTGTTTGCACCACCCAATGCTGGTTTGCATTCCTCCGTATAACTCCAACATTGCACAGATGCCCGTATACACCAGTATAACATAGGTAGTTTTCCAAATTTTCGCCGTCCATAGGTTTTGAACTCCCAATCTACCACTTGGAGGGTTGACAACTTATCCACTTCACTAAGTCGTCACACCCTTTTTTTTGTTTTATTCTTAATGTTTAGAATTGTAGTTTGATATTTCTTAATTTACTTAGTTATATATATCTTTGCAAAGTAAATTGTTATATAAAAGCTGTTCGATTTACTAGAATTAAACTAATATTATTAAACTACCATATGAAGCCTTCAAGTTTACAAAATACTATATCATATTTCAAAGTAAGGTAAGTAACATAAACTTTTTGAAAAAGTATTAAAACAATACAAAAAAGTTTTTTATGAATTGTGTAACTGATCTACAAATAATGTAACAGTTCCCCCTGTTCTATCATATTTACAAATTTGAATTTATTAAAATGTAATTGACTAAAGCTTATATAATTCTTGAACTTTACTAATCTGCAAAATCAAAAATAATTAAAAATATTAATGTTCTTAATCAAATAATCAAATCGAAATTGTAAAAACCATAATTTAAAAAATCACAATTTTTAAATAACAACTTTTTAAAAATCTATTTTAATAAATAGGCCTTTATTCAAGAACTTTATTCTTAAGTTAATACATATATAATTGTTCTCAACTTTATTTTCTATACAGCTATATAGTTGCATTTTCTGAATAACTACCAAATTAACAGATCAAAATCTGACTTATTTTAGTATTATATATTTCTTAATCAAATCACAAATCATGCATGCATGAAAAAAACTTTATATATATTAGAATAATATTAATTTAATTATTAAAAAAAAACAGTTCTATTATACATAAAAGAAATTATTATTATCAAAAAATATAAATTCTATCTTATCATTATATATAAACTATTGAAAGCATTCAACTGAATAATAAAAAAAGAATCTATTGATTTTCCAAACTCATTGAAAAATTTTATTACTTAATTATCAAATTTATATATTACTGTTTATTATTGAAGATTAAGAATTTATTAATTTGAAGATATAAAGCATTAGTTTCATTAAAAGATTTGGTATTGTTTATACAAAAAAAGCTATTTAGAATAATTTTAAACAAATGTAATTTATAAAAAACCATTGAGTGTACATTCTATAAAACTAAATCATTCATTATATTATTAATCAAATTTCCAAAATCAAATGCATAAAAACTCTCTTTTGACTTTAATAGCATTTTTCTCAGAACTTAATTCTACAAAATAACAAATACGAAATTTAAAATTAAAAATTACTTGGCTTCTCAAATAAATATCTTTAAAGAAATTAAACAATGTTAATTTATGATTTTATTCAAATACTAAAATTCTTTTTTATGATAATAATATTACATATATAATAAATCATAACTACAAAAAAACAAATTAAATTTAATAAAACATTATTATAAAATTTTTTCTTATTTTATCTTTTCAACCAATCATGTCTAATAATAAAATAAACTGTTTCTTTTTTCTTACTTTCCTTACAGAAGAATCACATAATTCAGAAAATAATACAAATTCTCAAATCAATATGCTTTTTGAACCCTACATTCAAAAAAATAAAATTAATTAAAACTTAATAAATGTACTAACCTCTAATAATACAATAGCACTAACTGAATCTAACTTCTTATTTCAAAATAATTATAACTCTTTTACCCTATAAGCAAGTCTTCTATATTTATTAAACAAATTTTAATCAAAAATATTATATGACTATTCCAATATTTCTTGTATCTATTGCTCAATACTCATGATAAAATTCTCTATAAAATGGCTACCTTATGATAATAATGAACAATACATCTTATTACTTGCCTTTTTTAACATTGCTATGTATATACATTAAAATAATCAAAATATTCACAAGTAGCTATTTGTAATGAATGCAAAAACACAAGTACCTACTGTTACTTTTTAATATTAGTGAATGTTCCTTTTGAGATTCAAAATGTTTCAATATTTTACAGAAGATACCTTTCTTCTATGCATATGAGCTGCTTATTAGGACATGCTACTGGCACTAATTACTATACTTATTATTGTTATCTAAAAGGATTAATAAATATCTTACATAACTATTGCATATTAAAAGTTTATTCTGGAACTACTGGAGTCTATTTAAATCAAATAAATCTTCAAGTTGGTTTTATAAAACTTTAATTTTTGCCTCCAATTGGCTTAAACAAAATAATAAACTTATTAAAAAATATGCATCAAATCTTAATATTACATATTCATCTTCAGAAATTCTGCCACCTGTTTCATTACTACTAGCAAGGCAATTAATTAATACTTAAGAATTATTTTCTAACATATATTATAGCAATTTTTATGATAAAACATTATGTTCTTCTGACTTAGTCATCCCTAATGATTCATTCTTACTAGAAATTCATGATGAAGACTCATATTATAATCGATTAATAGCTGGATCAATAAATAATACTAACCTTTTAATCTTATTTAATAATTCAGATTTAGAAGCATTAATATTTCATAACCTATTTTTTAATGATAAAGGTCATTATAAAAATATAAAACAACTCTTAGACTTTCAACCTTCAGTAAAAAGTTATAGAAAATACATAAAATTAAGAATCATATGTTCTGATTCATGATTCTGCCTACATTGATATTGGCCTTATTGGTTATATTTAAACTTAGAAAAAAAACAAAATTTTCAAAACCAACACCACATATTATTAACCTATAATGTCAATAGAGAACATTATTCTACAAGAGCAAATTTAATTAGTAAAAGTTCTTACAATAATAGAAATATTTTAAATGAATCAATAACAACTACACTCCTCTTAAGCCTTAAAACTGCCTTTCTTTTTTTTTAAAAAAAACAACTACAAGTCAACACGATAATAAATGCATATAATCTTCACAAATATTTTATACAACTACTGTATATTAGTTAAAGACAAATCACTATAACTAAAAGAAATTTTAGAATCAACTAATAATAATGATGCATTACCAACAAATTACCCATTATACATCTATATGTTTATTCGCAACTACTTAATAATATTTATAACAAATTATGAAAAAGTTAAAATTTTGCTAAGTAGGAAAAGTAAAAACATTATTTTAAACATGATGAATTTCAAAATAGAGGAACAATACATATACATGGTTTCGCTTATACTAAAGAAAAAATTACTAATTAATTAACTTTAATTTAATTTATGCTAATATACTTGATTCTAATACTGAATCTGAATTATATCATCTAGTTACAATATTCCAAATACACTATTGCGATCACAGATGCAGAGGACCAAACTCAAATAGTAAACCATGTTTTAAAGCTTTTTCTTAATCTCTATCTCAAATAACCTACTGTTTACCTAACATATTATACTATATTTATTAGTGTACTAAAGAAGAAAACTACATGGTCATTCCATATCACCTAAAACCTTATCAATTTGAAGAGAACATAAATTTTCAATATATTACAATCACTAGATTTGCAAAATACATAACAAAATATATAACTAAAGCTAAACCCTCTGAACTTTTTGATATAGATAAAGATGATAAATACAGACAGCATATTATGGCTTGATGATTAGAAGCAATGAAATTAATAATACTTTTACTTCAATACCCACTAACAAGATGTTTCATTTCTGTATACTATTTTCCTTCTGCACCCTTTGAATTGAGACTAAGATTTGTCAAGTCTATTTACCTATTAAACACAATAGATGATAACAATATTAACAACTCTAATAATGACAATACTTCCAATTAAGATGATGCAATTGATAAATACTTTAATTGTCCTGACTATGAAAATTTTTAATTCATTACTTATTCTGAATATTTCAAAAATTACATTATAACTTTCAAACAATTTAGCCAATATTCAAGATCTTTTCATACCTGTGACTACAAAAATAGAATAACTGCATGATATAAGTTGCTCATTCTTCTAAAGTTTACAATATATAAAGTTAAAGATGATGAACCTTTTTTTTTCAACACCTCCTAATAAAAATTTTTGCAAGATCAGAACAAGAATTATTAGAAGGGTATTCTACATACAGAAATTATTTTTAATCCATATTTTCTATTAAATACTAACAAGCAATTGATTTACTATATAGAAGTTATCTAGAAGAAAGAAATAACCTAACAAATGCCTATAAATAAGTTATAAAATCACTTTTAACAGAATTCCAAAATCAAGACTTATCTGATTTTATATTTAACCAATTTCTTTTTTTAAAAAAACATTCTTTACAAACAAACTCTCAATTTTCATTAATACTAGATACTAATCAATATAGTATCTACAATATATTATGCAATATTTAAGAAAAATCTAACAATGAAAAATATCTTTACTTCTTTTTAACAGGCCTAGCTGAAACCAAAAAATTATTTATAATAAGTCAAATAATTTCCTACCTACAATTAAAAAATAAAAAATACCTATTAATGGCCTCTACTAGTATTAATGCACAATCTATTGATAGTAAAACAATTCATTTAATACTTAAAATTAGACTAATTGACAACCACTATAAGACCTTAATACATCTTAACTCCAATGATAAATCAGAACTAAAAAAAATTCAAGCTATAATAATTGATGAAATATCAATAGTAGATGGCAACCTTTTTATATACATTAGTAATATATTTGCCAAAATACATAACAATTTCATTTTTGAAAATATACTAATACTAATCATAGGCAACTTAGCTCAACTATCTTCAATTTACCCAAAACACATTTTTCAATTATCAGCCTAGTCACTTTTCTTTTTCTTATTCTTAACCATTTCACAATAATAATGAAATAATATGAAATTCTATAACATCTTACAAGAAATACAAACTAGAAGTTTATCTAAAATCTCAAAAATCATTATTTAATCCAAAATTAATCTTAATATTCCTCTTGACAAATTTTACAACACTATTTATATAATACTAACCTAACAAGTCACAACAATATAAACAAATTGCTCTGTAACAATCTATCTTTTGATAGTACTTGCAATGAGCCTATTATCTTTGAATCCACAGATATACTAAACTTTGAACTCCTAAATAAAAATCACTCAATATCTAATTTCAAACATGCTACAAATCTACTTCAATCTGTTCATCTACAAGAAGGTGCATATATAATGTTCCAAAATAATAAGCTATTTAAAAAAGGAATTTGCAACAGAACGATAAGAATTGTAACAAAAATTGTTGATAATGAAAACATTGAAATTACCTTTCCAACCCTCATCACTATAAACAGAGTAATAGTTCAGAAAGAAACTACCTACTTTGAAATTAATGATAGAAGAGTCTCAAAACAACAATTTTTATTTCAAAATGCTTTTGCACTCACTGCTTATAAAGTACAAGGTCTAACCTTATCACATATAACCATCAGCATTGACAATTTAATATTTACTAAAGGGTAAGCTTATGTTGCAATGAGTCATGTGACTTCTTGAAAAAACCTCAACCTTTTAAATTTTGACCACAAGTGCCTCAAATGTCATAGAGCTTCTCTAAATAAATACAAAAAACTAGAAAAAATATATGCAAATGGTCTACAAAACTTATAACAATTTATTTAGCAACTAGAATTTACAACAAATTAAAAAAATTATTAAAAAAAAAATTCTAATACTGTACAAGTTAAACAAGTATATGAAAATAAAAACCTATAAATTTTTATTTCCACATACTAAAATTTATTTAATACAAGAATAAAAAAAAAAATAGATCTATATATGTATTTTTTAAATGTCTATTACATCTTTTATGCCAAACTAATATAGTGTTTGAGAATTTATCACTAATTATATCCAAAGCTCATTATAATATAACTTATTAATAATCTCTATATATACATATATATAAAGTTTTACCCACTTTTATTACTAACTTTATCTTATGCATTATGCTTTAAAACCTTTTTAATGTAATTTAGATATTGCTTATTTATTGTTAAAAAAAAAGTATTTGTATTGTTAGTTCTTTTTAAATACTCTAGCTGTATTTAATAATTTAATAATTATATATAGTTCTGTAATTACAATTTACATAAAAATTCTCCTTCTAAATAAAGTACCTTTAGATATGAAATTATTTTACATAGTAACTATTAGCACTTCTTCAAAAGCTATAAGTTTTTTATTTTTTTTTACTTGCAGAATATTACATTCTATCATATAGAGTTGAGTCAATAGAAATCAATCAAATTTTTTCTAAGTAAATTTTTTTAAAACTTTAAGCAAAGATAACTTAACTAAAACTTTATTAAATTTTATAAAACTTTATTAAAAATAAATACTACAAATTTGTAGAATTCATTTAAAAAAATTTTTATTAAATTTGATTAAGTTTTTATTGAATTATTGTTGTTTAAAGTTTTAAAAAAATTTTAATAAAAACAATTTGCTTGATTTCTATTAACTAATCTCCATATATAAATATAATTATAAATGATTAACCAATCAGAAAAAAATTCTCCTATATCCTAATTTATTATGTACTGCAACAGTGCAATGTGAACTCTTGTTATTATAATGAATTACAACAAATAATGCCATAATTCCTTATAATTACAAACCAATTATAGCATTAAGCTCATTATATATATATAATTAATATCAAGAAAAAAAAATAATTAAACTTATTTTTTTTTTTTAGTGTTAAGGTGACCTCTTTGGTTTTTTGACTTTTATTAATTACTTATTAGTATTGTAGTTCAATGAACTACTACAGAAGAGTATACAAGTGGCTACACATGTAACTTTTCTATATTATCATTTTAAGAAGTCTGCTCAAAGGTTCTTCACCAATTGTCATACCTAACATCTCTGCTTGGGTGTTCTATTTTAAATCTTCTAAACCTGTAATCTGTGTTAACTCACTAGGTATATTTAGATACCCAAATCATTGTCTTAATCTTAGGACTAATTTATCTTTAAAGTAAATCCCTTAGAGCCTTCTGTACTCATTTTTACAGCTGATCTAGGTATTGCTATGGCAGAACCAATACTTACAATTAGGGCTGACTATTAAACAACTATGCCCTTGTAGAGTTTACTTAGACCTTAGCATTTACTTTACAGCATAACCCTAGTACTTTAGTATACTTTTGCCTTTTTTTTTGCCTTTTTATTAAACTTTTAATTCAGATAGTCTATATAGGACTACAATCAGTCTATCAGTATATTGGATCAACCTAATATCCTTTTCCTTTAGTTCATTCTGATGGTCTAGTTGGTGATATCTTCAAAACTCCCAACCTGAAGGTTCTTGCCTGTCTGGCTACTATAACTGAGTACTAGGCCTTGATATCTGTTTCTTCAAACTAGCCTTTACAGTAGAGCTATTGAAGATCCAGCTACCCCTCTATTCAGATCTTCCCAAATGAACTTTTTGTTATCTAATTTCAACAGATTTACATAGTCACAAGAACTTATCTAGTGTTTGTACTGCCCAATTTGTCAGTTTGTATTCCTCTGTATAACTCCAATATTGTACAGATGCTCTATGACCTGCCAGTCATGCTGGTGCAACTACTATTACAGATATCCTAACCTAATCATTAGTAACAGTTGCTGTAATACAAATATTATATAGATGATTATTTAAATTTTTGCTGTTGATAGAATTTGAATATCCAACTTACTACTTGGAAGGTTGACAACCTAACTACTTCACTAGGTTGTCATACCTTATAATTAAACTTATTATTTTTCAAATCACTTATTATTGTATAATATAATAGCAAACATTATAATGAATCAATTAAACATCACTAAAATAATATTGGTCAAGATTTTAACTAATTAGTTACAAACTTTTGACTAATCAATATTAGTTATAGTTATGACTAATCATAACTGTAACTGACCTATTCTAGTTAGAATATAAGTGTTTATACATATAGTAAAATCAATCTATTTAAATTTTATTTTTACTTACAATATATATATATTATACTAATTAATTAAATCATATAGCTTATTAAAATAAATTGTGTAGTACTAAAGAACTTTTTCTCAAAAATCCTGATTTCATAGCAAAATTGGGAAAACAAAAAAATTTTTTAAAAAAAGCAGAACTAAAACATATTTTAACTAACTAACTAAGTATTAGCATTAACAAATGATATAGCACAACTTTAACAGAATTAAAC
>CAJVQA010008280.1:0-13077 GCA_910591915.1 Cetraspora pellucida | reverse complement strand
CTAGCCAAATCTAACACGCCTATTTCGACTTAGCCGCCGTAGGTTACACGAGGATTGGAAGGAATTAGCGACAGACTTGCCGATTTGCCGCGCAACACCATTAATTCGTTACACCGATCACAAACTTCCGGCGCCACCATCCTACCGCTCACACTACACAAACACCTTTTCCCACATTTTGTATTGCTTAAAGTCTTGATTCCAAAAAAACTTTCTTAAAAATCACACGTATCCATATCACAGTAAACCCCGTGGCGAAGCCACGGGTTTTTCACTAGTGGAGATATAATTTAAACATAATAAGCGATAATTAATGTAGCTTGAAAATCCATTCATTCAAGATCTGCTAGTGCGTATATGTGAATATAAATACCTATATAATAATAAAACTCCACTAAATCTGATATGGAATAAATAGAGACGGGCAAAATAATTGCTTATTACATAAAAAGTCCCATCGACAATTTTGTACGTAATAAAATATAATTGCAACTAATGACATGTCAAATTGTAATTTATGTGAACTGGCTTATTACGTATTAAGTAATTATCTTGCCCATCTCTAAACGCAAAACATATGATGCACTCATTTCTAACTCCCTTTGAACAGTTCAAGTGCCTAGTATCATAGTAAAAAATTTACCCGTGATCTGCGTGACAAATCGGACGTCTATTAGTAAATTGCTCACAAAGACAAATTAAAAACTAAATATCAGCAATGAACAGCCTTCTCATTAACTTTATTCTTGGAAAAATTCTTTTTATTTCATTTTTTCAACTTGCAATGACATCAATTATAGATGAATCATATTCGTCTAAGCAAGATTTATATGATGCTCTCCTTAATACATTATTTCCAATCACCTTTGTCATTTTACTTAATGTCAAAAATGAAGAGAGATCTATTAAAAACTTTTTCTTGCCATTATTAGACGACATATTATTTAATATAGTTACTTGGGCGATTCCACTAATAGTTTCCTTTACTTATGAAAATTTGTTAGATATAAAGATATTTACACTCATAAGCATGTCATTACATGTACTTTGCGCTGTTTCCGCAATAGTTTCTGCAATAATTACGCCTAGAAAACAATTAGATAAATGTCATTTTGGAGGATTATATTTTATTATTGCTGTATTTTTAATATTGTTTCCAGTGATAATTATTCCTGTGTTTTGGATTATTATCATTAGTAAACAAAAATTTGAGCCAATTAATGCAGTATTTCGTATATTATTTTTAATATTGTTGGTTGTCGCAATTCTTACTTTGTAAGTATAGAACTCATTTATCAAAAGAATTCCTCATTAAATTTTACCTTACTCACCTAAATTTTAAACTACCAGTGGTAAGTAAAGCTTTTGTCATAATCAGTTATTATAATAATTTTTCATTAAACTATTATTTATCTGTTCTTTTATTTACGTATTAAACTACCAGCTGGTAAGTATTTACAAAACGAAGGACATATTTTATTATCAATATAATTTGAAATTAAATGTTACTTTATTTATTCATACGCATATTACCAGGGAGTAAGTATTTATAAAACGAAGTACATATTTTATTATAAATAGAATTTGACATTAAAATACCATTTATCTGTTCTTTCATTCACATGTTAAACTACCAGGTGGTAAGTATTTATAAACGATGTACAAATTTATTATTAATAGAATTGACATTCAAATGTTATTTCTCCGTTCTTTCACGCACGTGTTAAACTACCAGTTTGTAAGTATATATAAAACGAAATACACATTTTATTATCGATAGGTTTTGACATTAAAATATTATTTCTTTGTTCTTTCACTTCTATTTAAACTACCAGGGAGTAAGTATTTATAAAACGATGTACACATTTATTATCAATAGAATTTGACATTAAAATCTTATTTCTCTGTTCTTTCACTCACGTGTCAAACTACCAGCTGGTAAGTATTTATAAAACGATATACACATTTTATTATTAATAGAATTTGAAATTTAAATGTTATTTATTCATATTGGCAGGGAGTAAGTATTTATAAAACGAAGTACACATTTTATTATCGATATAATTTGCATTAAAATATTATTTTTCTTTTCTTTCACTAATGTGTTAAACTACCAGTGCGTAAGTATTTATAAAACGAATTACACATTGCATTCTTAATAGAATCTAAAATTAAATGTTACTTTATTCATTCATACGCATATTACCAGGGAGTAAGTATTTATAAACGAATTACACATTTTATTATTAATAGAATTTAAAATTAAATGTTACTTTATTCATTCATATGCATATTACAGAGAGTAAGTATTATTCTCGCTTGGATCTATTTACACATTTTATTATTAATATAATTTAAAATTAAATGTTACTTTGTTCATTCATACGCATATTACAGGGGGTAAGTGTTTATAAAACAAATTACACATTTTATTATTAATAGAATTTAAAATTAAATGTTACTTTATTCATACGCATATTACCAGGGAGTAAGTATTTATAGAACGAATTACACATTTTATTATTAATATAATTTAAAATTAAATGTTACTTTATTCATCATACGCATATTACCAGAGAGTAAGTGTTTATAAAACGAATTACACACTTTATTATTAATAGAATTTATAATTAAATGCTACTTTATTCATTCATACGCATATTACCAGGAAGTAAGTATTTATAAAACGACGTATACATTTTATTATCAATAGAATTTGAAATTAAATGTTACTTTATTCATTCACACGTATATTGCCAGTTGGTAAGCATTTATAAAACGATGTACACATTTTATTATCAATAGAATTTGACATTAAAATATTATTTCTCTGTTCTTTCACTCACGTGTTAAACTACCAGCTGGTAAGTATTTATAAAACGACGTATATATTTTATTATCAATAGAATTTGAAATTAAAATACTATTTCTCTGTTCTTTCACACACGTGTTAAATTATCAGCTTGTAAGTATTTATAAAACGATGTATGCATTTAATTATCAATAGAATTTGACATTAACTTATTATTTCTGCCTTTTCATTCACGTGCTAAACTACCAATTAGTAAGTATTTACAAAACAAAGTACACATTTTATTATTAATAGAATTTGACATTAAAATATTATTTCTTTGTTCTTCCACTTACGTGTTAAACTTCCAGTTGGTAAGTATTTATAAAACGAAGTGCACATTTTATTATCAATAGAATTTGATATTAAAATATTATTTTCTGTTCTTTCATTCACGTGTTAAACTGCTAGTCGGTAAGTATTTATAAAATTATGTGCAAATTTTATTATCAATATAATTTGACATTAAACAATTATTTCTCTGTTCTTTCACTCACACCAGTTGGTAAGTATTTACAAAGCGAAGCACACATATTTATTATCAATAAAATTTGCATTGAAATATTATTTCTTTGTTCTTTCACTCACGTATTAAACTACCAGCTGGTAAGTATTTATAAAACGAAGTACACATTTTATTTCCAATAGAATTTGACATTAAAAAATATTACTCTATTATTTTACTCACGTGTTAAACTACCAGGGAGTAAGTATTTATAAAACAAAGTACACATTTTACTATCAATAGGATTTGACATTAAAATATTATTTATCTGTTCTTTTCACTCACATGTTAAACTATCAGTTGGTAAGTATTTATAAACCGATGTATACATTTCATTATCAATAGAATTCGACATTAAAATATTATTTCACTGTTCTCTCACTCATGTGTTAAACTACCAGTTGGTGAGTATAAAACGAAGTACACATTTTATCAATAGATTTTGACATTAAAATATTATTTCTCTATTCTTTTACTCACGTGTTAAACTACTAGTGTGTAAGTATTTATAAAAAGAAGTACACATTTTATTATTGATAGAATGTGATATTAAAATATTGTTTCTGTCTTTTCATTTACATGTTAAACTGCCAGTTGGTAAGTATTTATAAAGCGATATATACATTTTATTATCAATAGAATTTGAAATTAAATATTACTTTATTTATTCATACACATATTACCAGGAAGTAAGTATTTATAAAACAAAGTACACATTTTACTATCAATAGGACTTGACATTAAAATATTATTTCTCTGTTCTTTCACTCATGTGTTAAACTACCAGTTGGTAAGTATTTATAAAGCGATATATACATTTTATTATCAATAGAATTTGATATTAAAATATTATTTCTCTTTTCTTTCATTCACGTGTTAAACTACCAGTTTGTAAGTATTTATAAAACGATGTACACATTTTATTATCAATAGAATTTGACATTAAATTATTATTTCTCTGCTCATCCACTCACGTGTTAAACTATCAGTTTGTAAGTATTTAAAAAAATAAGTACACATTTTATCAATAGAAGTTGACATTAAAATATTATTTCTCTATTCTTTTACTCACGTGTTAAACTACCAGTATGTAAGTATTTATAAAAATGTACACATTTTATTATTAATAGAATTTGAAATTTAAATGTTATTTATTCATATTGCCAGTTGGTAAGCATTTATAAAACGATGTACACATTTTATTATCGATAGAATTTGACATTAATATATTATTTCTCTGTTCTTTCACTCACGTGTTAAACTACCAGTTTGTAAGTATTTAAAAAAATAAGTACACATTTTGTTATCAATAGAATTTGAAATTAAATGTTACTTTATTTATTCATACGCATATTACCAGTTGGTAAGTATTTATAAAGTGATATATACATTTTATTATCAATAGAATTTGAAATTAAATGTTACTTTATTTATTCATACGCATATTACCAGGGAGTAAGTATTTATAAGACGATGTAAACATTTTATTGTCAATAGAATTTGACATTAAATATTATTTCTTTGTTCTTTCACTCACATGCTAAACTACCAGATGGTAAGTATTTATAAAAAGAAGTACACATTTTGTTATCAATAGAATTTGACATTAAAAATATTACTCTATTCTTTCACTCATGTGTTAAACTACCAGTATGTAAGTATTTATAAAACGATGTACACATTTTATTATCAATAGAATTTGACATTAAAATATTAATCTATTCTTTTACTCACGTGTTAAACTACCAGCGAGTAAGTATTCATAAAACAAAGTACACATTTTATTGTCGATAGAATTTGACATTAAAAATTATGTTCTTTCACTCACGTGTTAAACCACCAGTACGTAAGTATTTATAGAAAGAAGTACACATTTTATTATTGATAGAATTTGACATTAAAATATTATTTCTTTTCTTTTACGTGTTTAAACTACCAGATGGTAAGTATTTATAAAACGAAGTACACATTTTATTATCAATAGACCTTGAAATTAAATGCTACTTTATTCATTCGTGCATATTACCAGTCGGTAAGTATTTATAAAACGATGTACATATTTTATTATCAATAGGATTTGACATTAAAATATTATTTTTCTGTTCTTTCATTCACGTGTTTAAACTACCAGATGATAAAAATGGTAAGTATTTATAAAACGAAGTACACATTTTATTATCAATATAATTTGACATTAAATGCTACTTTATTCATTCATGCACCAGTTGGTAAGTATTTGTAAAATGATATACTCATTGTGTTATCAATAGAATTTGACATTAAAATATTATTTATCTGTTCTTTCACTCACGTGTTAAACTACCAGTTGGTAAGTATTATAAACGAAGTACACGTTTTATTATCAATAGAATTTGAAATTAAATGTTACTTTATTCATTCATACACATATTACCAGGGAGTAAGTATTTATAAAACGAAGTACACATTTTATTATCAATAGGATTTGACATTAAAATACTATTTCTCTATTCTTTTACTTACGTGTTAAATTACCAGCGTGTAAGTATTTATAAAGCAATATATACATTTTATTATCAATGAATTTGAAATTAAATGTTACTTTATTTATTCATAAACATATTACCAGGGAGTAAGTATTTATAAAACGATGTATGCATTTTATTATCAATAGAATTTGACATTAAATATTATTTCTTTGTTCTTTCATTCATGTGTTAAACTACCAGTTGGTGAGTATAAAACGAAGTACACATTTTATCGATAGAATTTAACACTAAAATATTATTTCTCTATTCTTTTACTCACGTGTTAAACCACCAGTGCGTAAGTATTTATAAAAAGAAGTACACATTTTATTATTGATAGAATGTGATATTAAAATATTATTTCTGCCTTTTCATTTACGTGTTAAACTACCAGTTGGTAAGTATTTATAAAGTGATATATACATTTTATTATCAATAGAATTCGAAATTAGATGTTAATTTATTTATTCATACGCATATTACCAGGGTGTAAGTATTTATGAAACGATGTATACATTTTATTATCAATAGAATTCGACATTAAATTATTTTTTGTCTCACGTATTAAACTATCAGTTTGTAAGTATTATAAAACGAAGTACGCATTATATTATCAATAGGATTTGACATTAAAATATTATTTCCCTGTTCTTTCACTCATGTGTTAAACTACCAGTTGGTAAGTATTTATAAAGCGATATATACATTTTATTATCAATAGAATTTGATATTAAAATATTATTTCTCTTTTCTTTCATTCACGTGTTAAACTACCAGTTTGTAAGTATTTATAAAACGATGTACACATTTTATTATCAATAGAATTTGACATTAAATTATTATTTCTCTGCTCATCCACTCACGTGTTAAACTATCAGTTTGTAAGTATTTACAAAACGAAGTACGCATTATATTATCGATAGAATTTGACATTAAAATATTATTATTCTGTTCTTTCATTCACATTTAAACTACCAGCTGGTAAGTATTTATAAAACGAGGTATACGTTTTATTATCGATAGAATTTGAAATTTAATGTTATTTTATTCATTCATACACATATTACCAGGGAGTAAGTATTTATAAAATGAAGCTCACATTTTATTATCAATAGAATTTGACATTAAATATTATTTCTTTGTTCTTTCATTCATGTGTTAAACTACCAGTTCGTGAGTATAAAACGAAGTACACATTTTATCAATAGAATTTGACATTAAATATTATTTCTCTATTCTTTTACTCACGTTTTAAATTGCCAGTTGGTAAGTATTTATAAAACGAAGTACACATTTTATTATCGATTGATTTTGATATTAAAATATTATTTCTCTGTTCTTTCATTCACCATGTTAAACTGCCAGTTGGTAAGTATTTATAAAACGAAGTACACATTTTATTATTGATAGATTTTGATATTAAAATATTATTTTCTGTTCTTTCATTCACGTGTTAAACTACCAGCTTGTAAGTATTTATAAAATGAAGCTCACATTTTGTTATCAATAGAATTTGACATTAACAATATTATTTCTCTGTTCTTTCACTCACATGTTAAACTGTCAGTTGGTAAGTATTTATAAAGCGATGCATACATTTTATTATCAATAGAAGTTGACGTTAAACTATTATTTCGGTCTTTTCATTCACGTGTTAAACTACCAGTCAGTAAGTGTTTACAAAATAAGATACACATTTTATTGTCGATAGAATTTGACATTAAAAATTATTTCTCTTTTCTTTCACTCACGTGTTAAACTACCAGTACGTAAGTATTTATAGAAAAGTACACATTTTATTATCGATAGCATTTGACATTGAAATATTATTTCTCTGTTCTTTTCCCACGTGTTAAACTATCAGTTTGTAAGTATTTATAAAACTATGTATACATATATATGATACAGTACGTGCAGTACGTATAGTTCTTTTCGGACATCTGATTGGCTGGCAAAAGTGATCGACAAAAATTTTAGCATACAGTACAGCCCAAATCCCAAACTAATATCTCAAAAGCTTAAATAATCTTTATTTAACAGATAATATATATATTCTTATAGCTATATATATTATATTTAAAATTATTTTGTTGATTTAATTTTTTTATAAAAGCAATTGGTTTTCAGAGGTTTGGGATTTGTCTGGGTTTTGCCAGCATGTATATGTACAAATTTTATTATCAATAGAATTTGACATTAAAATATTATTTCTCTGTTCTTTCACTCATGTCCTAAACTACCAGCCGGTAAGTATTTATAAAACGATGTATACATTTTATTATCAATAGAATTTGACATTAAATTTTATTTCTTTGTTCTTTCATTCATGTGTTAAACACCAGTTGGTGAGTATAAAGCGAAGTACACATTTTATCAATAGAATTTGACATTAAAATATTATTTCTCTATTCTTTTTCTCACATGTTAAACTACCAGTGCGTAAGTATTTATAAAAAGAAGCACACATTTTATTATCGATAGAATTTGATATTGAAATATTATTTCTCTGTTCTTTCACTCACGTGTTAAACTACCAGTTTGTAAGTATTTATAAAATTATGTACGCATTTTATATCGATAGAATTTGGCATTAAAATATTATTTCTCTGTTCTTTCACTCACGTGTCAAACTACCAGTTTGTAAGTATTTATCAAACGATGTACACATTTTATGTCGATAGAATTTGACATTAAATTATTCTCTCTGTTCTTTCACTCACGTGTTAAACTACCAGTTGGTAAGTATTTATAAACACATTTTACTAACAATAGAATTCGACATTAAAATATTATTTCTCTGTTCTTTCACTCACGTGTTAAACTTCCAGGAAGTAAGTATTTATAAACGAAGTATACACTTTATTATCAATAGAATTTGAAATTAAATGTTACTTTATTCATTCACACGTATATTGCCAGCTGGTAAGCATTTATAAAACGATGTACACATTTTATTAGCAATAGAATTTGACATTAAAATATTATTTTTCTGTTTTTTTTTTCACTCATGTGTTAAACTACCAGATGGTAAGTATTTATAAAATGAAGTACACATTTTATTTTATTATCAATAGAATTTGAAATTAAATGCTATTTTATTAATTTATGCGCATATTACAGTTGGTAAGTATTTATAAAATGATGTACACATTTTATTATCAATAGAACTTGAAATTAAATGCTGCTTTATTCATTTATACGCATATTACCAGTTGGTAAGTATTTATAAAAAGAAGTACACATTTTATTATTAATAGAATCTGACATTAAAATATTATTTTTCTGTCCTTTCACTCACGTATTAAACTACTAGATGGTAAGTATTTATAAAACGAAGTTCACATTTTATTATCAATATAATTTGACATTAAAATTTATTTCTCTGTTCTTTCACTCACATATTAAACCACTAGGGAGTAAGTATTTATAAAATGATGTACAGATTTATTATCAATAGAATTTGACATTAAAATATTATTTCTCTGTCCTTTCACTTATGTGTTAAACTACTAGTTGGTAGGTATTTATAAAACGAGATACACATTTTATTATCAATAGAATTTGGAATTAAAAATTACTTTATTCATTCATACACAATATCAGGGAGTAAGTATTTATAAGACGAAGTACACATTTTATTATTAATAGAATTTGACATTAAAATATTATTTCTCTGTTCCTTCGCTCACATGTTAACTTCTAGGGAGTAAGTATTATAAAACGATGTACACATTTATTATCAATAGAATTTGACATTAAAGTATTATTTCTTTGTTCTTTCGCTCACACATTAAACTACCAGCTTGTAAGTATTTATAAAACAAGTACACATTTTATAATCAAGAGAATTTGAAATTAAATGTTTACTTTATCCATTCATACGTATATTACCAGGGAGTAAGTATTCATAAAATGAAGTGCGCATTTATTATTAATAGAATTTGAAATTAAATGTTACTTTATTTATTCATACGCATATTACCAGTTGGTAAGTATTTATAAAATGATGTACTCATTTTATTATCAATAGAATTTGACATTAAAATATTATTTCTCTGTTCTTTTACTCACCAGGAAGTAAGTATTTATAAAATGATATACACGTTTTGTTATCAATAGAATTTGAAATTAAGCGTTGCTTTATTCATTAATGCACATTTTACCAGTTGGTAAGTATTTATAAACGATGTACACATTTTATTATCAATAGAATATGCATTAAATATTACTTTATTCATTAATGCACATATTACCAGGGCGTAAGTATGGTGAATTTATTTATAATTATTTGGAGATCGTCTAAGGCCAGTAATATTTTTTATGGCACGCAAAGCGGGAAATAACAATTACATATCATTACATTTATGAAATTGATATTTATGCCTCCATTTTTGATATTCATATCTCCTATTAAGCAAATATTGTTATTAAGTAAACCTCTTTAGTAGTTTTAAACAAAGTTGTTTCATACTTTTCTGATTCTAATTGTAGTAAAATTATTAGAAATTCTTGAGTTATTCATACTTAAATTTAACAAGCATTAATTAACTTTAAATAAGAACTACTAATCTAGTTTTAATAAATTTGTCACTATTGGAGCCAAAAAGTATAAACAACAACTTTACTTAAGACTACTAGGAGGCTTACTTAATAGCAATATCTATTTTGAAGCTTTTTTCGTTTAATCAGAGATATAAATATCAAAAATGAAAATTTAGTACCATATGGGTACCGCCAAGTGAAAACCTGACATTCTAAAAATAGATTTCTATGGACAACGGAATGCGAGGTTTTAACTAATCTGACTTGAATAATGAATTATACTGTTTTTTTGATCACATAGTAGTATCATTTAAAGTCCTAATTCTGTTAGCCGTAGAAATCTATTTTTAGGATGTCAGATTTTCACTTGGCGGCACCCATATTCATGTAAGGTTGGGGCACAGCAAATTTTTGGGGCATGCCTCCTATAGATAAATATATCATATATTATCGTAATTAGCAATTTAATTCTAATTGGCCAATTTGATGATTGGCCAATTATATAATAGCTTTGTATTGCATGATTGGGCATGCCTCTCAACTACAGCTGCCGGTGAAACTGGTGAAATTCTTGTTGAATGATGGTGAATTGGCGAAATTTAATATAGCAGCCAATCAGATTTCAGATAGCACCAGTTCCCCATGCATTATTTAATTTCACCAGAATCTATATTCTCAACCCCGTGCCCCCAACCCTATATTCATGGCGTTCCCATAATGATAACAGATAGCTAAATTAGCAACCAATGTTATCCTGCAAACAGAAACGATACTTTAAAATTTGCGCTTAATTACACTCGTCTTTGCGATTCTATTTATACTTTGAAATTTGTACAGCACTGGACAGCATAAGACATCAATCTATATATAGAGCGCCAATTTTGATGTTTATAAATCAATTGATTTTTTGTATAGTTGATGGCTGATGTTTTTTTTATAAATGACAATTTTTAAATTATTATAAACTTTAACTCATAATACCAAAATATAATAAAAAATCCTTTGACAAAAATGTAATTTAGTCAATTTGTCGAAGGGTTTTCTGATCTAGTTGTTTTAAAGAAGTTATAATAATTTAAAATTTTTAGGTGGATATCTCATTAGGGTGTTTTATGCAAGTCTAATTACAAACATACGTAGTGCAGGTGGTATAGTGAAGATCATGAATCAAATTTTTTATAGCGTAAAATAGTAAGAACATATAAAATTTAAATTGCAATAGCTCTTGAACAAGCCAACCTACACAAATAAAATTATATTTGTCAGGTTTTATTTTGTGTTCTTTAATGTAACATCTTTTTTTTTAATGTTTTTTAGAGTCTAACGAAGGACTCAATTTCCATGCAAAATGGTCGTTTTTTGATGCATTTTAATAAAAGTATCAAAAAGGTAACTTGTCAATCACCATTTCATAATACAATGTTGAAATTGAGTCTTCCGGTAGCTCTGAAAAATATAAATTAAAGAGGACACAAGATTAACTCGACAGATATAACAGATATAATTTTATTTTGTAGATTGACTTGTGCAAAAGTTATTGCAATGAAATTTTGTGTTTTTACTATTTACACTACATAGATCACGTTAGGGTGAAATCCGCGTTTAACCCTAGTGTGATATGCGTAGCGATTTTACTAATTCACAACACAGGTTTCGCCCTGTCGTATTATAATTAGACTTGCTGTCCGGTACTGTATATTTATACATTGAGTATAGATCACATGATTACAAAATTTCGCCATGACTAGAGTTGTTGGTGAAACTAAATTGTGCTGGCGAAACTGGTGACTGTCTAAAATCTGATTGGCCATTAAACGAAATAGCCAATCAGATTTTAGATAGTCACCAGTTTCACCAGCACAATTTAGTTTCACCAACTCCTCTCCCAATAGGACCATGAAAATACACAAATCAGATCTCTTTTTAATAATTGTGCCAATAAAAAACTGTCGATAACTCAAAACTTTATCTATGAAACCATCTTCTGCGCATTAATAAAAAAATTCCTTGCTCTATTTTAGTCTCTATCCTAATCCTAATCCTAATGTAAGGTTTTCTTACTTTAAAATATAACGCGTATTCGATCAGTGTAAATCATCTGATTTAAAATCTGGAATCGGGCTTTCAATTATATTTTGTGTACAGTTGACCATCTATCAAACATTCTATCATTAGATTTTCAATCAATTTTTGTGCGATTGATTGTCGATAGACGACAAAAATATAATTGAAACCCCGATTCCAGGTTTTCTTTTGATGGTACTTAAATTCTAATTCTAGTGATTTTGGCCGAGCATAATTTTTCGGCTACGACGAAACCGATAAATTTTATAAATTTTATTGGCTTAGCCAGCTTGGTCGAACCTATAGTACTATTTAATTTTGTTCTATAATCGGGAATTTACAAAAGTTTTGGTCTAAATCTTGCTCGTATTTTATTTTCTACATAGGAAATTTTGTAATGGCATCTTTTGACTATACCAAATCGATCAACGGGAGTAACCGTCGATGTTACACGACTGATCCTTCACCCGGTGTGCAACATATAAAAATTTATTTAACAAACCAGATCATTCCGCTAATACATGTTATGATTATAATCCTACACCGTTTTATTCTAATAAAATTGTGTGGGATTATAATCATAAATTGTACTAGTGGTATTGTATAAT
>CAJVQA010008279.1:0-13077 GCA_910591915.1 Cetraspora pellucida | reverse complement strand
GTTGTACACTTGTCTAATAGTTCATTATAGATACATCTATATAAAACATGTACCCACTATAAGTATTAATAAAAAGCACAGACCAAAGAGATCACTTTAATACTGAAAAAAAAAAAAAAAAAAAAGATTTAAAAGTTACAGAATATATAGATTATAATAAAATATTTATTAATATATTACTAAGATAATTACTAAGATAATTACTTTAGTATTTTTTTTTAGTTTTAAAATAACCTTTTTGGTCTTTTGACTTTATTAATACTTTTGTTAAGTATTGTGACAAGCATACAACTAGTTATATATATAACTTTTTTATATTACCTATTTAATAAGTCTGCTTAAAGGTTCCTTAACAGTTGTTGTATCTAACAGCCCTGCTTAAGTGTTTTATTTAAACTCTCTAATCTGAAACCCTTGTATCAACTTCACTAAGTTGCTTGTATCCAGATTCTTATTCAATCTTAAAACTATAATTCTTAGAATTATTTTTATCCTTAAAGTAAACCTATCTGAGTGAGCTATATTTTCTTTTTATTACTAATTTAATTTTTTATTATGGTCAGAACTAATGCTTGCAGTCAGGATTATCTATTAAACTACTTTTAGCCTTGCAAAGTTCATTTAAATCTGATACTCTTCTTTCTAACATTATCTTCATTTTCTCTTATTAAATATTACTTAGAACTGATAGAACTTCTTTAACTACTAATCCAGATAGTCTACTATAATATATTTATATATTTTTTTTCTCTAGTAATTTTGGTGATCTAATTAGTATATATGCTTTTCTTATATATCTGTTATTTAGTTTTCTAACAATTTCTTTAGAAGTATTTTATAAGTTTTTATTAGTTCAATAGCACTATCAAAAATTTATGATATTTTTTTATTTAGAATTTTCAAATAGGCTTTTATTTTATTGGTTTCTTAGTTTTTTATACCTGATGGTCTTATTATAAGTTTGCACAATATCTTATATAATACTAGTTTTTTATATTCTTTTATATATATATAATATTACACTTCATATAGATGCTTTAAGCTTCTAATATAAGACAAAATCTGACTTGGTATATCTAAAATTACAGATATCTAAATTCAACTGATCAACAAAAAACAGTTATTATAACATAAATATAATTTCCAAAATTTGGTATCTATTAAAATTGAACCTTAGACCTGCCATTTAGAGGTGGACAATCTATTTACTTTATTAGATTGTTATATCTCTTAATTACTCAAGTTAAAACTATAAATAAACTCTAAATAATATATAAACAAATACTAAACAATTATAATATAATTATTATATTAACAATTAAAATAAATATTATCAACTAGAATATAGTAACTTAGTAAAATAAATAAGTTATTACTTTTTTAAGTAGTGTTACAGTAAGGAATTGCATACAGTATACTTGGTTCATGAGATTGAAATATTTTTTTAAAATAGTAGATAAATGCACAGTGTTGTTAATAAAAAAAATATAGCATGTAGAAATACTTAGCATTATTTAGAGTAAGATATACTCAAAGTGATCAGGTCATCACATGCGTATATGACAATTGATCAGGATTGGAAAATTAAGATATATGCAAAATCAGTTAAATAAGAATCAGTTATATAAGATAGTATGAATTACAATATCAAAGTAATCATAGTGTATATAAAATATATAGTCAATTTAAGAGTCAGTAATAGTATATAAAGTTGATGATATAAGTGATTTAAAAGTTAAATAACTATATGATCAATTATGATGTAATTAATTTAACTTAAAATAAGATATATAAGTAATAACAAAATGTAATAAAATAAGAGTTAGTAAAAAATAAAATAAAACTAGTAATAAAATACTAACCAAACTTAATAAAATAATAATAAAACTAACTTAAATGTTGTAAAAGTGAATAATTAATGATCAGGTATTTGCTACATATATCATTTAGACTAGATTATTCAGTAGTAAATAGTTATTGTTTAAGCTGTAATAGTAGTAAGTTCTAAGTTCAAAATTATTAAAAATAAAAATTTAAAAAATATCTATATTATAGTAATTATTTTTTATTAATTAGTTTGGATAAAATAACTATTTGTAACTATAATGCACTAAAATAATTGACAAATTATAAAACATCTATTTATATTTAATTATACAGAATAATGCAAACTAATACTAGATAGTATAAATTTAATATAAGTTCTTATAATTATTTAAATTTGTAAAACTAAAAAAAAAAGCCTATTTGAAAAAATTTAAACAAAAAGATAACATAAACTTTTAATAATATAATTGTAAATATTAGATCTAAAAAATAAATATTAATATAAAGAAGTTGAATAAGTAAAAATCTTTAGATAACTAAATTGGAAGTCTGATGAAAAGGAGAGATATACTAAAGTACTAAAGTTATGCTATAAAGTAGATATTAAGATTTAAGTAAACTCTATAAGAGCATAGTGGTTAAATAATATAGCTCTGACTGCAATATTAATTCTGCTATAACAATACTAAATTAGCTATAAAAATAGATACAGAAGGCTTCAAAAAGTTTATTTCAAGAATAAAATAGTTTTAATATTAAGACAATGATCTGGGCATTTGAATATAATCTAGTAATATTAATACAGATTACAGGTTCAGAAGGTTTAAAGTAAAAACTCAAGCAGGAGTATTAGATACAGCAATTAGTAGAGAACCTTTAGCAAACTTCTTAAATAGGTAATATAGAAAAATTACATATGTAGCTAATTGTACACTCTTTTATAGTGGTTTATTGAATCACATTATCAAAAAAATTATTAATAAAAGTCAAAAGACCAAAGAGGTTATCTTAATACCAAAAAAAAATCTTTAGATAAAAGATATTATCAATCAGGTTGCTAGATTCAAACTAGTAAAAAAAGAGATTATACTAGACACAATATACTAAAAACAGATTACAATTCTTTTAGACTATTTAGATTGAAAAGTTAAAAACAAAAAATATAAGTTAGTATTAGAATTTAGATAAACTCTGCAAAAGTACAGTTTTGTTAATAAAACTGTAAAGTAAATAAATTAGTTAATAAGAAGGCCTTATTGAATCTACTATCAAATAATATGTTTTAAAATAAGTAATAGTCTAAGTACAAATTCAAAAAAAAGAAATTATATATTATCAAATAGTATTTATAAGTATATATAAGTTTGTAGCAAATTAAAATTTAATAAAAAACAGATAATCAAAAGACTTAGATAGATAATTTCTTAGTAGTTTATAAGTACAGCATTTAGTATAAAAAGTTGTATATATAACTAGTTGTATTCTTATCTTTGTAAAAAATAATTTTAATAGCTACTTCAAATTGTTAATAAAATACTATTATAAAGTATAGTCTTTAAAAAAACAATGCAGTATAATAAGTTAAAAATACAAATAATATATTATTTAGATTTGGATTATATAGCTTAGTAGTTAAGTTTCTAAACTTACTACAAACAAGTTTAATAGTTCAAGTTTAGCTAAAGATAAAATATATTTTGTAATCTAATTAAAAGCCTATAACTAGATGCAAAGCTTTGTAATACAAACCTAAGTGGATATTTGTTTGAATTAAAAATTTCTAAAAAGAAATTAATTTGTAAAATGCAAATACTATATTTAGTAAAAAAAGTGATAAATACAAGAAGACTTGTGAAAAAAAATTTTATTACTAATTAAAAAACATTTCTGATAGAAAAAACTTATAACAGACATAGTTGTAGAATCTATTTCTATTTTGGTAGAGTTTATTTTATAAATAAAGTAATTCAAAAATCTGATATATAGTAAATTAAATTTGATGCTATAAAAAAAGTATTAAAAAATAAGAAACTTTAAATAAAAAACTTATAGACAAATTTTAATTATAGCAATTAGCAAGTAACTTGTAAGCAAATCTTTAAATAAATAATGATTAAAATTGTATATATATTTAATTATAGTTTTATTAATATAAAAATATAATATTTCTAATATAAGTAATAAGTAAAATATTATACTTAATAAAAATTTATTAAGTTATAAAACTTTCTTTAAAACTTAAAAAACAATAATATATTATTTAAAAAATTCAAAATGGTTAATTACAAACAAAATAGTAATATTTTTCTAATTTGAATAATTCTTGTTATACAAAACAAATCTAACATTATAATATAAACAAACAACAAATTATTTAACAATATAGTCTACTCATTTATTATACAACAAATTTAAATATAATACTTATTAAATTAATATATTTTAACTTAATCAACTTGCCTAAAATTAATTACAATACAAAAGCAATTAAAAATTATATAATAATAAAAAGAAGATATATAAAATATTATACTTATTAGTGTTACTTTACAACAAAAGAAAATTAATTATACAAATATTAAACAAGTTGTTTTTACTATATATTGAAATAACTTATATATAAAATATATATTTAAAAGATTTATACAATATTTACAAAATGTATAGTATATTGCAATATAGTATTTATAAAACAAAATACAAGTATAAAACTTACTAGACCAGAAATAGATTTGATAACATTTTATAACTTATTAATTACAATGACAAACTAATTAGTAAATTTATATTATTGCAATATTTAGAAATAAAAAGCATTTAAAATTAAAATCTTAATCAATAAATTAGTCATATTTCTTAATTTCAATATCTGTAATCTAAACAAATACTTTGATTCAAACTGTCTAAGATGTCAAAACAGTTTAAAAACAAATATATACTGAATAATATGCTTTACTAATACAATAATAATAAAAATATTACTATTAAAACAATTAACACACTCTAAAGAAACTAAATATTAGTTTAACTAAAATTATTAAATCTATTATAAATACTCTAATTTTATAAAAAACTATACAAATAATTTCAATCATAATATTATTTGTATTCTAACAAATCAAAAAAATTAATCAATTAAATCAAAACTGAAGAAAAAACCAAATATAAATTAGTAATAATTCTATTGTTTTTGGTTTAGGTTACAAATAAACTAGTCTGAGCTCTTATTTTTGCAAGTAATTTTTATTTTGTTATATACAATCTTAGTTTATTTTAGTACTTTTGTACTAAATATATAGTTAAAATTATTAATAAAGCTATAAAAAAGGCCTTACCTTAATACCAAAAAAAAATCCTATTGTATAAGATAAACAAAAGATCTATTAACAAATATGGATATAAAAATACCAAACTATACTATACAATAACCTAGCAAATAACCTCTATAAATATAGCAACAACTAATATTATTATTACAACAATAACAACAAACACTAATCAAATAGATACTAGCCAAATTTAAGTTAAAATGATACAAATTAAACTAAAAAAATAAGCAGACTCTTTGTACAATATAATAAAATGCCTGACAACATAAGCACAATCAATGACTAGACAAGGCTTCAACCCCTTTTGACACAGCTACATGCACGCTATAATAATATTGTTTATTTGTATTAGTTTAATTGGTTAAAAAGATTTATTTCTAAAGTTCAAATTGCATCTTTATTGATTGTTATTAATAGCATACTTTTAGACTCAATAGCATGCCAAGGACCATTATACCGAGAACTCTTATTTGCATTCACAAATTTTCATCAGTTTCACCTACAACTCTAATGCTAGTGTATTATATGTAATTAGTATTAACTTATTATCTAGCATAATTTAGTGTCGCTAAGCATAGTTTTCATAATAAAAATTTACAAATTTTGCTTCTCATTTCTTTAACAATTTTCCTTACAATGAATCGCTAATAATGTCATTTTTTAGGATATTTTGTTATAATTAGGTCTATATATATTATCTGCAATGCTTTTCTTAATGAGTTTAGCTTAAATTAAAAAGAACCTGTAACTTTACCCACTTTTTTTATAAAGTCTCTTTGGTTGGTTAATTTTAAAATATGCATTTCATACTATGAATAGCAGCACGTTCCAATCTAACAAATAGAGTTCATAAACACTAACCTGATGATTTGATTGGATTATTTATTTCGGGTTGCAAAATAATGGGAATTCTGAAGTTCATTAAAAAAAAAATAATCATTGATTTCCAATTTCTTTATTTTTTTGACTTTTAAATTAGACACATTTATTATTTTGCAAAAATTTATTATTCTTTATAGAAATAAAAGTGCATATTCAATCAAATTTTTACAAATGATAAATGCACAAATTTTGTCTAATATAAAAATCAAAAAAATAAAGAAATTGGAAATCAGTGATTGCTGATCAAATTTCTTATAATTTTGCAATCTGATAAATGTTTAAAATTGCATTTTTACCATCGTATCATATTTTTTTTAGTTACATCAGATTTGCACATGTTATTTCCAGTGCTTGAAATTAGTATTCTCAGAGTTCTCATGAGAACACAAATTTGTGAGTGAGAACAGCTGAAAGCCGATTTTTTATATTAGAGAACACCCAAAAATTGATTCTAAAAACACTAAATAGAACATAAAAACACTATATTAGACTCAGATTTCAAACACTGGTCATTTCACTCTTCATGTAATAAATACTTTCATTCACATGTTCCTGCTATAATTTTATGACATAAATAAAGTAAACTGTTATAACAATAATCTTTTATGTTCGAATCTAAAACAAGTGAAATAAAATTGGTTTTAACAAAAGTGAAAAAGCTCATGCTGGTATTGATTTATAAACAGAAAATTTTATGCACAAACTGATAATACGGGTATAACCATGAATAAAGCAAGATATAACCACAATTTAAAAGTTCAAATTGGTATAATGATAAGAGAAATTCTATTTTGACCCGGGTCAAAATAACCCAACAGGTGATATTTTTGTGTTGCATAACAAACTTTTATATAATATAAAAATGCCCTGTCGGGTCAGTTTGACCCGGGTCAAAATAGAATTTCCCTAATGATAATCGATGTACAAAATGCCCAAAAAATCACTAGAGAATCATACAATCAAATACATGAATTCGGATAACCATTCACTTCGTTTCACTCCATTCCTGGCATATTCCGCATGTGCACACATTGTTAAACTATAAATTTTCTTGTACTTTAAATATCTAGAAATATAAAACATGGTACAGACACAATAATTTACGTTTACATATACTGTACAACTATTGTTTTTCCACTAACAGTTTACATATAAAAGACGTTTGCCTATGAAAAAAATTAATGAAGACGCTAATGCGACCTTTTCAGTAGGAAATCCAGACCAATTACCCGAAATGTTAGAAAGAATTATATGTGAACCTATTATATGTGTTGTAGAGGCAAAGTAAGCGAATACAGCAAAAAGTGCCCAACCTCTGCCTCTGCATAACAATGCCAATATTACAAAAAAGATTGGAATCAAGTATACGGCCCATACCCATTTACTAACAGCATAAGAAGTATGCAACAAACCAAAGCATAGTGCTGTCAAACCTATCCACCCAGCACCACCCAATACGCATGACATCGTTCCACCTATACATGCATAACACATATTGCGGCCGCCATCATTGTCTTGATCATTTTTGATCATAGCTGCCACACCGTCATTAAACATTTTGAAACTCCAAGGAGAGAGTTGTCCGATCGCTATAACAGTAAATGGCCAGTACCCTTTACACCGTAAACATGTAAAAATAGTTGGCCCTATTGTAAAAGTAGCCGAAATGAGAGCAATGAGTAGACCTTGAGATTGATAAGGTTTACACCATTTCCATGGCGAAAATAGTGGAAAATTTAAATATAACAATAAACTGGAAACAAATGACAAGGTCCAACAGATAAAACCAAATGTTCCAAATGGTAATCCATAACAAACTACTTGATTAGCTATCATTTGCTCATAACTATCTAATTTGAAAAAATAATTTAATATTTACGCTAAAAATTTTTGATTATGATAACTGTACAAAACTTACTTGTTGTATTATTTGACATGATTATTATCAATTATTATTTATTCGTTATATGATTGCCGAAATTCACATTCACAATAAAAAAATAGGAAAAGAAAAAAAGACTCTATATATTTGACGTGAATTTAGCTTTAGCTTAGCGATCAGGTATGACCTTCACGAATATCCATCACTGATGATTGCATTGTAGAATAAGTATATTATTTAATGTCACTTGAAATTTCAGAAAAAGTAACATTATTTCAAGCGAAATACCCGTTAAGTCAGGTTTGGCAATGGAGCCAATATATCTCGATGGTTACGTGAATGGAACTCAAAAAACTAGCATCTGTTTGTTCCATTCAGAGCTCCATTGAGCTCTGTTGCCAACCTTGCCTTTAAGTGATCAGATCTATTTCGTATAATGGTATATCTTTTTATTCGATATTCAGGCTATGTAATAATAATAATAATATACTTGCTCATCAGGGATTAGCGATAATAATGATTCGAATTATTAACAAAAGCTTGTTATAAACATGTTATCAGATCTGAATCGATCGATCTACCCATGCTATTATTACAGGTATTACTTTCAGAATAGCAGTACATATGACAAATTTCCCTTTATATTTGGTAGAAGATTTTTTTCTAGAATCTAAGCGTTGATATGCTTTACAAAAAAACGTGACCCTGTGATTTTCGTGATCATTACTAAATTTTTAATTGACTGTTGATTTATTTTGTTTATATATCAGCGGTTTGCAAAAAGGTGTGACCCACTTTTTCGTAATAACGATTCTAAGTAATCTATCCAATCTGTAATATTTAGATTTATTTAATTCACTTACGTATATTACATTAGAATCCTAATTTCTCATGATTTTAGTGGCATTTTGGTCAGGAACGGTGAATACTTCCACTGTTAAATCGTAAATTTTATCACGATAACATATCTATTCCGATATCACTACTGAGAACGTGTCCATCATGTGGTAATTAACCAATAAAAATTTGCATCTAGGCATTTTATTCCTCATTAAATTCCGGTTTATTCAATTAATCGGCAAGATTCCGTTTTATATCTTACGAAAGTATTCACCGTCCTCAATTATGATCCGCAAAGATCATACCTTTTTTTATAACGCAATAATTATTTAAATGCTATTACTATTGCCACGAGCGAAAACGAGATTTCAGAAATTAGTCGTAGCAAAATTTCTAGCATAGGATTGTGGCTTCGAACCGATCAGCATTATGGAATTTCGATCGTTACATGTGCGGCTTAGAAACCATAGGTAACAGAAGTGATACAAAAAACGTGAATCGAAAACGTTCGCTGAAATATTTTACGAGGCAGTGGAAGGAAATCCTTATCCCTTAAGGAAAAGCCGTTAAATTCCTAAGAGTTTGGGCTGTGAGAATAATAGATTAATTAATAAAAGCCCCTTCCGCCTCATACCGATGAAAATTATAAAAGAGCCATAATTACACCTTTGCAAGAATTAACTACATATTTAATTTAATAATAATAAATGGACTTATAATAGAAGAAAGTTCGGTTTATACCCATAGGTGAGATGATTTTCGATGAAATGAAAGTGTTGAGGAAGTGATTGTCGGGAAAACGAAAATGTTGGGGAAGGGATCGTCGAGAATGATTGAACCCAAATTTTAAAGTTTAAGAATTGCAGAAAAAATTTTTAACTTAAAAGTATTATACAAAATAAGTAACCTATATAAATTCTTAACATCTATTTTTTCAAAGTCCTGATTATTAAACATATAGGTTTTTATTAATATTTTTAATGTTCTTAATGGCATGAAAAAATTTTTTTTCGTGAATAATTGTACTTGAGAAAATAATTTTCCAGATAACTCGGATAATTAATAATCATGAATAGAGAATGTGCGTCGTTTTCAACAGGTAAATCTGCTCGTAGTAATTCGTGCATGAACATTATTTTGAAATTAACTATGCTATTTTTAGAGGCACTATTTTCAAAATTCGAGAGTTCACAATATGAATATCATGCGTAATTGAAGATCCGCGTAAAAAGTATATCTGATTATTATTATAGAGGTTCCAGTATTTCTCGTTATAAATGCTTTTTTAAAAAATAATCGTTTTTGAATTATTTATTAGTCCATCATAATATCATAGCAAATATTTATAACGTCAAAATAATGGCTACACATTCAGTCGACATTTCTGAGAAAATAGTTGAAAACATAAACATTTCAAGTATTGAGGAAAAAAGATTGTTAACAAAGCTTGATTTAAGAATCATTCCTTTGCTTACACTTCTTTTTACCCTTAGTTTCTTGGATAGGTATATCTCTTACTCTAATTAACAAATTCTATAATCAAGTTTTGAACAATCTTTATTATTTTAGGGTTAACATTGGAAATGCGAAATTAGCCCATTTGGAACGTGACCTTAATTTAACAGGGGATCAATTTAATTGGTGTTTGGCCATATTCTTTTTGTAAGCTTTATTTTAATTTTTTTGATATTTTATAATTCCGTGGTCTGAATTTACTTTTTACACTTACAGGGGGTATGTTGTATTTGAAGTTCCATCCAATATCATGTTAATCAAAATCAGACCTTCGATTTGGAGTTAGTTTGTATCTTTGTTTTCATGATTGATATATGTAGCTAATTGCTAAGGTGAAATTTATTCACGTCATTAATTTTTTCTTTATAGTTTCAACACTCACGGTCGGTTGGGGTATCACAATGATATGCATGGCATTTGTAAGTATTAATTAAAGATAATTTAGTAATAATCTATTCTAATCAACTCGTGATCAATTCGTGATTTAAATTATTAATTATTTTTCTAACTCTAAGGTAAAAAATTTTTCTCAGTTGATGGGTGTAAGATTTTTATTGGGTGTTTTTGAATCTGGTCTTTTCCCCGGTATCATATTTTACATTACAAAGTGGTATAAGAGATCTGAGCGAGGTTATCGAATTAGCTTATTTTTTTCTGGTGCTACGATTGCCGGTGCATTCAACGGTCTTTTAGCATTTGCTATCACAAAATTAGATGGTAGATCTGGTTTAAGTGGTTGGCAATGGGTACACATGTATTTATTATATGTTCCTTATTTAATTCATAATATTTTAAATCCTTTATAAATTTTTTTTTTTGTTGTATCATTTTTCTTAATCTCAGATATTTCTTATTGATGGGATTGCGACAGTCATTGCCGCACTTTTCTCTTACTTTTTAATCTCGGATTATGCAGAAACCGCTACTTGGCTTACAGAAGATGAAAGAAAGTTAGCCATTGATCGATTACGAATTGATGGGGGACATGCTCATACAACTCATTTTGATAAATTTCAGATTTTTCAAGCTTTTAAAGATTTGGTAATGCATACAAAAAGCATATATATATCGTATATATTTGTTATCAATTTATTTTATATTATATACAGTCTACCCTCGTTATAGTGTAGTGATCAAGTTGAGAATTTCTGCCCATTATATTGAATATCCGCTATAGCGTTATATAATATAATAAAACTTTTAAATTGTTCTAGAGGATTACTCTGTTATGACGAGGTATCCGCTATAATGGAGTCCGTTATAACGATGGTAGACTGTATTTGTATAAAAAATAACTAATGTATTAATTTATTTATTATTTAGAAAGTCTATATATACATGCTTATGTTTTTTTGCGTGCTTGTTATCTTATACTCTTTTTCTTTCTTCATTCCAACCATTGTAAATGGTCTAGGATTTAATTCAGGTAATTTTTAATAATTATTTACTATTATGTCTATTATCTGATTTAATGTATCACTCAAAAATTTATTTTTGTACTTATTATATTTATTTATAGTTATTTCCCAACTTCTTTCCACTCCCCCATTTATTTTGGGATGTATTTCGTCTATTGTGATAGCGATATTATCTGATCGTCATAAAGTTCGTAGTCCATATTTAATATCTTGTTTGTTAGTGGTAATCCTGGGATACGCGTTACTTCTTGCAAATCATTCTAGTATTGCATGTAAGTTTTATTTGTAGATTTTTAATCTTAAACATCTCTGCATTGAAGTAATATATTTTGATATTTTGTACTCCTAGTGAAATATTCAGGTGCTTGTATTGTTGGATTGGGTTTTTTTTCATGTATCCCTACTTTACTTGCATGGTAAGTCTATTTATTGTATATATATTTTTTATTTATCTAGTTTGTTTAAATCTTTTAACTATATTTTAACTTTTTTTTAATTAATGAAATGAATTTAAACAAAAATAAATAAATTAAAATCAATAAAAGGATGCTAAATAATTTGGCAGGTGACTCAAAGCGTGCTGTGGGCTGTGCAATAGCGGTATCCATGGGCAACTTAGCTGGATTTGTAAGCGCCCAATTATACCGACCTAGTGATGCACCAGCTTTTAAAATTGGACATTCTATTGCATTATCGTTCTTATTTATTGCATTAATTTTAACTATAATTCAAGTTTATTATTTGAATAGAATGAATAAAGATAAACTTAACAATCCTAATAAATTTTTGAAAGGACTTAATGAGGAGGAGGCTAAACACTTGGGTGATTTACACCCTTCGTTCATTTATAGTATATAGATAGTACATATATAGTTATAGTTTATGACAGATTATTCAATGGCATCACTCATATCAGGTATATTAGAACTAATTACGACATGACATCTAATTTATAGGATATGTTCCTTTACAAGAGTCTGAAATTTAAGAAATATAAATGTAATTTTACAGTTACTGCGCGGGTATGATGTAACAACCCGTGCAAGTCTTTTATTTAATCAATCACTTTATTATTAAATTATTATTCTTAAGATTTAAACAGTGTTTTTTTAGCTTTTTTTTTTTTTAATTAGACTCATATTTGATATTGTTAAATTAGGAAGGTTCTATTTCAGAAAGAAAGAAGGCAAAGATAAGAGTTACTCCAGTTCTTCCCCTGCTTTGTTAAATATGCTAAAAAATATGTACACTCTCTAATCTTGCAAAACAAAATTCCGTTTATGAAGAGATACCGTATTTCGTATTTTGCTAAATAATAACTGCGCGATATTATAGTTACTGCCAAAATTCATACGTATTACTTATTATATATTGGATATGTAAT
>CAJVQA010008278.1:0-13077 GCA_910591915.1 Cetraspora pellucida | reverse complement strand
AGGTAATATAGAAAAGTTACATGTGTAGCCAGTTGTACACTCATCTAATAGTTCATTATAGATACATCTATATAAAAACATGTACTCGATATAAGTATTAATAAAAAGCTCAGACCAAAGAGGTCACCTTAATACTGAAAAAAAAAAAACTAATACAAATAGAGCATGATTATATAGTAAAATGATTATTTTGTTAAACTCTAAGTAGCAAATCTAAAGTTTAAATTTTAGTGTTAATAAAAATTTAAAATTTTTTTTGTGTTATAGTTAACTGTTTTCTGTTATTAGTTAAAATTAGATATTAGCATAACTAAAAAGTCATATAGCATTTATGCAATAGTTGTATCTTGTATAAAGAAACACAAACTGATATTAGATAGTATGAACTTATTATAAGTTTCTGTAACTATATAAAATTACAAAAATTAAAAAGATAAAAGTTTATTTAGAAGATTTGAATAAAGAGATGCTCAAACTTTTGATTATGTTATTATAAAGACTAAACCTATAAAACAGAACTAAAACTTGTAAAGTTAGATAAAGAAAAGTTAGTCTTTAAAATAAGGCTATTGTAACTAGCCAGGCTGCTAAGATCTATTTTAGAAAAAAAAATTATATACTTAAAGAACATAAAAACCAAAAGTATAGTTATATTTATTTTTTTAGATTATCTAAACTAAAAGCTTGTTAAAACTTAAATTAAATACCAAAGTAGTAAAAGTATTTTGTAAAGTAAGCCCTAAGATTAAGATAAACTCTATAAGAACATATAGTTTAATGATATACACTAATTGCAAATATTGGTTTTAACTATAGCATTACTAGGTTAGTTGTAAAGATAAAATATAAAAGATTCCAAAAGGTTTAGTACAAGGTTAAAGTTTTTACATATAAGTAAACTGCTTTAAAGATAAATATTTATTTACTATTTGTTTGTATATTGCATTAAATAAGCAATAAAAAATTAAAACTTTGCAAAATTAACTAATTATATTTATAAATTTGATTATATATATATGTTTATTTGTATATTGTATGAAAAAAACATCTAAACAAATAATCTATGTTTAAAGATTTAGTAATTATAACATATTTTTACTAGTATTGACTAGGATTATTAGTAGGTATAATTAGGCAGATAAATATAAGAACTAGAATATTTAAATAGAAAACTTACAAGCAGGTTTTAGATATAACAGTTAGTATAGAACCTTTAGGTAGATTATTTAAATTAGACAATAATTAAAGTTGTATAAGTAGCTAGTTGTATATTCTTTTTATAATTGCTTTCTGTAGTTGTAATGCAATTATTAGCTAAATATATTATTAATAAAATTTTAGATTACAAGTAATTACTTTAATATTTAAAAAAAAATCTATAATACAAATAAAGATAGTTGTTATTATTAATATTAGGCTTCTTAAGTGGCAGGTCTAAGGTTTAATTCCTATAAATAATGAATTTTAGAAATTATATTTATGTTATAGTAACTGTCTTTTGCTGATCAGTTGGGTTTTGAGCATCTGTAATCTTAGGTACACCAAGTTGAATTCTATTTAATATTGAGAGCTTAAGGCATCTATATGAAGTATAATGTAATATGTATATAGAGGAATGTAAAAAACTGGTGTTGTATAAGGCTTCAGTGCAAACCCATAATAAGACTATCAGATGTAGAAGGCTAAGAAACTAAGAAGACAGAAACCTACTTGAAAATTTTAAGTAAAGAAATAATACTAACTTTCAATAATACCATTAAACTGATAAAAACCTATAAAACACCTTTATAGAAACTGTTAGATAAATTAGATGACAAGATGTGTAGAAGAGTATATAACCAACTAGGTCATCAGAATTACTAAAAAAAAAGGATATATAAGTATACTATACTGAGCCATCTGGATTGGAAGTCTAGAGAGTTAGTTAGTTTCAGGTTATAGCTAATAGAAGATAATAGAAAACAAATCAAAAAGATAAATACTAGAGTTTAGATAAAATTTACAAAAGTAATAGTATTTTAATAAGTAATCCTAACTACAAGTGTTAGTTTTGGTTATAGTGTTAAACCAGATTAGCAGTATAAGGAAATACAGCTCACTTTGGTAAGTTTGTTTTGAGAATAAAAATAGTTTAAGAATTGTAGTTCTATAGTTAAAAGCAAATAAATCTGTATTTGTAATCTAGTAAAATTAATACTAGGGTTAGATTAGAAAGTTTAAATGAAATATCTAAACAGAGATGTTAGATATAACAACTAGTAAAGAACCTTAGAGCAGACTTCTTAAATAGGTAATATAAAAAGTTATATATATAGCCAATTGTATACTTGTTTGATAGTTCAATATAGATATATCTGTATAAAACATATATCTGATATAAGTATTAATAAAAAGCTAGAACCAAAGAAGACACCTTAATATCAAAAAAAAAATTAATATTAGCCTTAATAAAAGTAAAAAAATTTTTAATAACCAAATTTGTTTGCTAAATAGTTTAAGAGACAATTAAAATATATTAGTTTAAAACTATAAAATAATATAAAGATGTTATATTAAAATTTAAATTTTAAAAAAAAGTGTAGTAATCTAGTAAAGTAAACAGATTATTAACTTCTAAGTAGCAAGTTTAGAGTTTAAATCTTACAAATGACAAATTTAGAAATTATATCTGTGTTATAATAACTGACTTTGTTAATCAGTTGAATTGACATATTTGTAATCTTTAGTTATATTATTTCAAATAAGAGCTCAAAGTATCTATGCAAAATATAATATTACACATATATAGAGAAATATTAATAACTAGTATTGCATAAAACTTTAATACAAATCTATAATAAGACTATTAGGTATAAAAAGTAAAGAAACTAAAAAGTCAAAAGTCTACTTAAATATTCTAAGTAAAAAAATAACACAAACTTTTAATAATGCTATTGGACTAATAAAAGCTTATAAAATACCTTTAATAGAAAAACTAAATAACAAAATATATAGAGAAGTATATAATCAACCAGGTTATCAAAATTGCCAAAATAAAAAAATATTAAGATATACTATACTAAGCTATTTAGTTAAAAGTTTGAAAAGTCTTGTTATTTTTAGTTGTAGTTAATAGAAGATAATAAGAAATTGTTAGAAAAATAAGTATCAGAATTTAAGTAAGCCTTACAAAAATATTGTAATTTAATAATTAGCTCTAACTGCAAGTGCTAGTTTAGACTAAAGTGATACTAAGTTAGCTATAAGTATAAAACATAAAAAATTTTGATAGGTTTAGTACAAAGTTAAATAAATCTTAGTAATTATAACATATTTTTATTAATTTATTAGATTTATTGATAAGTTAAAGTAGATACAAAATTTAAAATATTTAAATAAAAGATTTACAAATAGATTCTAGATATAGTAACTAGTATAAAACCTTCAAGTAGACTACTTAAATTAAATAATAACTAAAGTTGTATGAATAGCTAGTTGTATACTCTTTTATAATTGCCTTTGCAATTGTTAAATAACAATTGTTAACTAAAATATATTATTAATAAAATCTTAGATTGCAAGTATTTATTTTAATATTAAAAAAAAAATTTAAAAACTAAAAAAAATATAAAATAGTTAATATAATTATTAATAAATATTAAATAATATAAACTAATAGCTTAATAATTATATAAATAATGAAAAGATATAATAATAAATATAAAAGATACATATATATTAGATACTACAAAAAAGAAAAAAATTAACAAAAAAAAAACCTTCAAAAAATTTATTTTTATATGATAAATTTATAATAATTATAAAAAGTTATAAATTTTAAGAAGTATAACAATCTAGTAAAGTGAACAAGTTGTTAATTTCTAAATAGCAGGTCTAGAGTTTAAATTTTATGAATAATAAATTTTAAAAATTATATCTGTATTATAATAATTGATTCTGTTGATAAGTTGAATTAGCATATTTGTAACCTTTAGTTACACTATTTTGAATAAGAGTTAAGATATTTATATGAAGTATAATGTTATATGTTTATAGAGAAATATTGATAACTTATTAATAACTAGTATTGTATAAGACTTTGGTGCAAATCTATAATAAGACCATTAAGTACAAAAAGTAAAAAAACTAAGAATTTAGAAGTTCTCTTAAAAATTCTAAATAAAAAGATAATACAAACTTTCAATAATACTATTGAACTGATAAAAGACTATAAAACATCTTTAATAGAAATATAAAATAAACTAGATAACAAAATATATAGAAAAGCATATAACCAACCAAACAACTAAAATTGGCAAAAGAAAAAAATATTAAAGCATATTATACTGAGCTATCTAAATTAAAAGTCTAAAAAGTTTTTTTAGTTTTTAGTTACAGTTAGTAAAAGATGATAAAAAAAACATTAGAAAAATAAGTACTAGAGTTTGAATAAACCTTATAAAAATATATTGGTTTAATAGTTAGCTCTGACTGCAAATGTTAATTTAAACCAAAGTGTTATTAGATCAGTTGTAAATATAAAATACAGAAACTTCTAATTAGTTTAATACAAAATTAAATATAACTTAGTAACTATAATATATTTTTACTAGTTTATAGTAGAATAAATAAATACAGAATCTAAAATGGTTAAATAGAAAATCTACAGATGGGTTTTAAATATAGCAACTAGTCTAAAACCTTCAGATAAACTACTTAAATTAAACAATAACTTAAGTTATATAAGTAGCTAGTTGTATATTTTTTTATAATTGGTTTGGTGTTTGTTATATAATAAATATTATCTAAATAAACTCTCTTTTGTAGATTCTAATTTACTAAAAAAAAATAAAAATCAGATATATATGACAAAGAAACAAGTAAAGAAAATTAAATAACTATATAGCAAAGCTTATATAGAGTCTAATAGTAGCAACTGGCAACTAGATAGAGACATGTTAACAACAAATTCAGCAAAGATTAAGAGGAAAAGAGACGAAAAAACTACTTTTACAACTAAAACTAATATACAATAGCCTCAAGACCTCACATTTAAATTTTCTTTTTAGACTCAGCTACAACTACTAATGAACAACAAGACAACAAGTAAATTGCCAAAAAGCAAGACCAACAATAGATCAGACAAAACCTACACTGACCAAGCAATAAAAAGAAGATATACACTTTTTTCTAAAGCAAAAAATAATACAAAAAGTAGGCAATTAAGTATACTCCTATCTGAAAATGTAATAACATCATCTCACACCAATGACAACAACAACAAACCAGTTGCAACAGGTTCTAAAAATGCAAATGCAAATGTGACAGACAACAATAATGAGCAAATAATTATTTTCCACAACAGCACATCTTATATTATTATAAATAGTAATAACAATATGCTGATAGAGACAGATATAAACTCAACTGCTAAAAAGAATAATAAAGTAACCACCTAATAGGTAGAAAACACCCAAGCAACAACTAGCCAAAATGCCATACATGACAATAAGAAAGACAACAACAAAATGGAAACAGAATCAGTAAACACAATAGCTAGTCACCAGATAGGACCTAGACACTGAACATATAGCCAAGTAATAAAACAAAATATTGCAACAGAAGAAAGAATGCAAACTGATAATAAACAAGATTATACCCAATTATAGATAGATATTATTTAACCAAATATCAGAAAAGATTGCATCGAACCTTTTGATGCCAACAAATGAAACTATGACAAAATTATAGCATCACTTAAAGACAAACAAGGAATTACTAATTTTGTAATACACAAATTACAAACAAAATGTACCAACTATACAATTTATTCTGTGATTGAAGTGAAATTCAGACATCTAGATACTGTGTTCTTTCTTACCTTTACATGAACAAAGAAATTTATGCCTTTACATTAGGCTGCCTATGAAGAATTGTTCAAGAAGGCATTAGCAATATACAAAAACCTGAATGCTATTATCATTACAGACAAAGCAACAAGAAACATAATATACCAAAACCTTTAACAGAAAATCATGATAGATTTTATAACTACAACAAAGTAACTTCTAAGAAATTTTATCAAATAATCAAATATTATAAAGGATTTATGAAAGAACAAACACTTATTAAAGCAGAAGATATTCAAAAAGCAATCAAAACAGTATTTGCAATACTACTAGAACCTCTTTTTGCAGATCCTAAACAAATATCAGAAAACATCATACAAATGCTGCTATTCAAGTTACCAATTAGTTAGCATGCATATACAAAGGCTATTGTCACTCTACTATACAAAATCTTCTACTTTGACCAATGCTAGAAGAATATTTTATCAAACTAAAACCCTTGCCAACAGAAATATCAAAACTGAACTCAGCAATAAAAGGCCTATTTTCAATCACAAGCTGAAGTGCACTATAAAACTTAGCATTTTACAGAAAAAGACTACAGGATTGGTATGACTGCACAATATTTCATCAAACTACTTTAACCTTTCACCTTCAAGACAACCACTTCCATTAGGTTATCAAGACCTAAGCAGCAAATATAAACTTCACTTTTCTATTGATATGCAAGACCTAGATACAGACTTATCAGATTTAGTACAATAGCTAAAAGAAGATTACTATTTTAAAAACATCCCAAATGACTATTTCAAGGTCAAACCAGCACTTTCAAAAAATATAAAAAAGATACAAACTTCAGACACCTTTACTTTTCCAATTCAAGAAGATGCAATTGCAAAGTGCTTTATAGAACAAATCTTCTCTGTTTACAAATTCTTATTTCCACTTTCACCAAACATCATGACAGCAAACCCTACTGATAAACTCTGACTACCTGAGGACTCACAACAAATCAATAACTACAACATTACTACTCCTATAATCTCAAGAAAACAGCTAGTAGATATAGCAAGAATGCTTAGAGAAAACTACTACTTTTATTGAATTTCAAAGACCTGAATACAAAAGAGGAATCTACTGACAAAGCTAATAAAGAAAACATAGCACCCAATACTAAACAACAACCTGATAAGCCAATCATTTCTAATATTTCATTAGTGATTATGGAATATCTAAAAACAAAAAATATAGATACAATATGTATAACAATCCCTATAACTGAACAAGCAAAAGTTAACAAAACTCTTAAATGTCTTTGGCAACACTTTACTATTGACACTATCTCAGATAAGATTCTCTTACTACTATCACTCCTAGCTCCTAACTAGAATATTTTTAAAATCATTCCTCCCTAATAACAGAACATAATATAAACACATTCATTAATAGCAAGGAGATTACTATAATTATATCATAATCAAAAGAACAATTAAATGAACCAAACCTAATTGAATTTAATTTAAATAGAAAAATCAATATAGCTATGCATAATGTCAAAGGAATTAATAATATATTGAAAATGCAAATATGAATTAAATACTGTGTAGAATCTAATTTGCATATAATTTCAATTATTAAAACTAAGCTAAAAGAATCAACAACAAAATCACTAACTAATCCCTTATACAAAATTTATATCTCAAACTTTATACCATACAAATCGAACCAGCATGAAACCAGTTTGGGAACTGCACTAATAATCTGTAACCAACTACAACCATATATTTACAAAATCAACACTCTCTCAGGAACAGCAATCTGTATTGACTTTTTCTTTTTCAACAATAACAAGACCTGCATTATCTTAATTTATATCCTTTCAAACCACCCAACTTTTTTCAAGAATATCTAATCTTAAATACTTACTTGGATTACAGAAGCCAAAGCCAAAAACTGGCATTTGATTATATTAGGTGACTTTAATGCCAACTAATACAGAAACAGATATTTTTCAATTTTTACTGATCTATATTCTGTAAACCTAATGAGCCTCCTCACCTATCACAATATTCAAACACCTACCTGGCATGGTCCAACTAATATAAGTTAAATAGATGACATTTGGATTTCCTTTGATATACTGTTAGCACTTGGACCTTCATTACTTATTGATGCTTTGCATATTTTAGATAGCAACCACTGCATCCTATATACAACTTGGTATACCAACTTCATTTCACAAAAAAATCCTAGAAATAAGAAAAAGAAAAAGAAAATATACCTATATGAGAAAATGATACAAGAAACCTAGAATAATTTTGAAGATGCAATAAACACTCTCTTTAATATACAAACTACTCCTCTAACAGATATGAACAAAAAAGAAATAAACAGAACCTAGAACCTCTGATTAGCAAAAATCAAAAAAAACCAATAAACAAACATATTTTATACATCTTTACAGCTCCAAACCTCTTTTTTGCACTTTCTCTAAAAGCAACCAAACTTTACATAGCCTTAAAACATATTAACAAATGTTTACACTATCTTTCTAACAATCCACTAAACAGCTTAACAAAAACTAACCATTACCTGGCCAAAGCTGCTACTTTGGCAGAAATCAATATCCTATTAATTACACAAACACAATTAAACCCTTTGGCCTCCAACATAATAGACTAATAAAGGAGCATAAACACACAATTTGGCAAGCATATAATTTTGAAAAAAAACAAGAACAAAGCAAATGAATTAAATTCTATACAAATTAAAAGTATTCAGACTTTAAAGATAACACAAGCCGAATGTTAGACAGCATTCTAAAAAGAAGAGCAAAACCAGTTAGTTTTGAAAAAATCATCTCACTAGACAAAATAATTATTGATAAAAATGAAATCAAAGAAGCCATATGCTTATACTTTAAAAACTGAACAAAAACAATCCTGTTAATAATAACAACTGGAAGAAGTGGAAAACAACATATCTTCCACTTAGCAAGATTAAAAACAACATTTATGACAACCTTCTCAATCCTATTACAATGACTGAACTTGAACAAACAATAAAAATAGCACCTAAAGAAAAAGCAACTAGACCACTAGAAATCTCAAATGAAGTTCTTCAACACTTATCTCCATTAGTCTTCTCCTATCTTTTAATTATATTTAACAATTGCTTAATACAAGAAATCATTCCTAACTAATAGTTAAAAGCTAATATCTGGCCAATCTTAAAAAAACAAACCTACAACTATGAACTTAACTCTATTCACCCTATTACATTAATTGACTATACTAGAAAAATTTTTACAAAAATTCTAACAACCTGACTAACAAATATTCTAATGCATAACTAAGTGCTATCTTCATATAATTTTGCAGCTTTTCCTCATCAATCTACATTACAGCCAATCTTACAACTTACACAAATTCTAGAAGATGCAGTTACAAATAATAAAGAAATCTGGATCCTTTTTCAAGATATGTCAAAAGCCTTTGACTCAATTCATATATTTACTTTAAGCAAAGCACTCAAAAGAATATGCATCTCAGACAAGGTAATAAATTTACTAGTATACTTGCTCTCCTATTGAACCAACAGAGTAATCACAACCCTAGATCTAACTGCATCATACTCAGTAGAAGATGATATTAACCAAGAAGAGACAATCTCTTCTCTCTTTTGGAAAATATACTATGACCTATTAATATCACAAATACATAAAGAACAGCAAGGATACTGTAGTAAAATTCCTTTTCCTTGTACAAAAAAAATACACACCTTAGTAATGGCCTACATGGATGACTCCCTATGGATTGCACCAAACAAAGCCTTACTTACCAACATTTTACATATCACCTTCTCTTTCTACAAGTTTGCCAATATAAAAGACAACCCATTGAAGTTCACTTTAGTCACAAACTCATTAGACCCAGACAAAACTATACTCTTTGACAAAGAAAAACTAACAGTGATTAACAATGAAGCACCTTTTAAATATTTAAGAGCATGGTTCTCAACCAGCAGAAAACCAATACTAATACAAAAAGAAATAATAGCTGAAATTAAAATTAATCTAAAAAAATTACAATTTGCTAACATAACAGAAAAACAAGCAATTTATATTATAAACAGTGTTATTGTTTCACACCTTCTCTATCATCTATATTTCTCATTTCTTTCTTTCTCACAACTAGGCTCACTCAACAGAGCTTGTACTCAATTAATAAAACACAAAGCAAGATTAGCATAAGGGGTTCCAAATTGCTTTCTATTCAATCCAGACATTTATGCACTAATAGATCTAAAATAAGCCCAAACATTAGCACTAATTACAACATTTCAAAAAAACCTAAATCATCATAACTTTGATGCTTCTTTTTTAAAACTGCAACTACAACAACTGCAAGATGCAGCACTTACAAACATTTTAATTTTGGAACAACTTCTAGTATTCTTATTATTATAAACAAATACACAAACATGCCAAATGATAATAACATTACATACACTAGGACTGCAAACTACACAAAATAGTAATGACTGGCCACATCTAAAAAAATTTCTTGGAACATCTATAAACTAACTTCTTATAAACTACCCTAGAGCCTCTTATCTCAAGAAAAAATTAAGCAATCACAACATTACAAACACCAAGCAATTCTTAAACTCAACAAATACAGAACTGATAACATGAAATAACTTTCATCATAACATTAAAAAAATACCTAAAGGCCAATGTTCTCATTGGTTTACAATAATACAAGATCTAATAACTGCTTCTGCGAACCCATTGTTAATATTTTCAGAAATAAATCCATACATCACAACCAATTGGATGCCTAACAAGAAAAACTGGATAATTACAAAGAATTTATTTTATGAGAAAATTCACAATTTATTTAAAAAGCATCTTAAAATTTGATATTACAACTTGCATTCAGAAAATATGCTAACAGGGATATGCTCTAAAAAACAAATTCTACATTTCTTCATACTGTTATTTTAATATTACAAAACTAATATATAATCTTGGCATCTGTGCAATGTTAGAGTTATACAGAGGAATGCAAACTGACAAATCAGGCAGTGCAAATACTAGATAAGTTCTTGTGGCTGTGTAAATCTGTTGAAATTGGGTAACAAAAAGTTCATTTGTGAAGACCTGAGTAAAGAGGTAGCTGGATCTTCGATGGCCCTACTGTAAAGGCTAGCCTGGCAAAATGGATACTCAGGTCTAGTACCCAGTCCTAGTAGCTAAATGGGCAAGAACCTCCAGGTTGGAAGTCTTGAAGGTACTACCAACCAGGCTGCCAGAATGAACTGAGGAAAAGAATATCAGGTTGACCTAATATACTGATAAACTGGTTGTAGTTCTACATGGGCTATCTGGATTGGGAGTTTGGTAAAATGGTAGGGAAAAAGGCAAGGGTATACTAAAGTACTGGGGTTATGCTGTGAAGTAGATGCTAGAGTCTAAGTAAACTCTATAAGGGCATAGCAGTTTAATGGTTAGCCCTGACCACAAGTGTTGGTTCTGTTATAGTGATACCTAGGTCAGCTGTAAAAATGTGTACAGAAGGCTTTGGAAGGTTTACCTCGAGGATAAATTAGTCCTAAGGTTGAGGATGATGGTCTGATACATCTGAGATAACTAGTGATGTTAACACAGATTATAGGTTTAGAAGGTTTAAAGTGAAACATCCAAGCAGAGGTGTTAGGTATAACAATTGGTAAAGAACTTTGGACAGACTCTTTAAATAGATAATATAGAAAAGTTATACATGTAGGCAATTGTATGCTCTCCTGTAGTGGTTCATTGAACCACAATACTGATAAGTAATTAATAAAAATCAAAAGACCAAAGAGGTCACCTTAATACCAAAAAAAAAAAAAACTAATATATAATCTTCAAGTGAATTATAAGAAAAGAATCCATATTGATCTAGATGATTTTAAAAAAGTGTTAGCTGCAAATTTACCAACAACAAATCAATCCCAAAAACAAGAAATGTACTCGGTCTTAGCTAGACCTCTATGTTCATTCAACAAACCTCCAATACCACTCTAGGACACAATAACAAAAAACAACTTTAACAAAAAAATAATAACACTATATATAACAAGTGATCGATGCAATATCGAAAACAACTCTCATATAATCATGAGTTGCTGCTTCCAACATTTTGATACCTCATTTAGTTGTTTTATCAACTGTTGGCCTTCTCACTTAAACATACTAAGAACCTTGTTAATTTTTATACTCACTACAATAAATCCAAATGCTAACATTAAAATAATCACTAACAACTCTTCACTTGTAAACATAATCACTTATATATAGTCAGTTCAATCATATAACTACCCTGTTTTGAATAAACAGCAACATACCTACCTTCTTCTAATACTAAAAGCAATAACATATAATCAAACTCTAACAATTATATTAAACAAAGAACTCAAAATTTCACAAGCACAAAACAACATATTTTTACTAGATTCTATATTGCAAAAATTCTTATATAACTGCTTTATTCCAAAGCTTTTTGGCAATTCTTGCACATATTTATTAAAAACTACATTGAAACAAATTCACCAAATCACAAACAGAATGGTTTGGTTCAACCAACAGTGGATCTCATCCTGGCACACCCTACAAAACAAGATTAACTGGTCACTAACATTGCAATACTTATCATATAGAGAAAAACCTCTTACTTTAGTGACTGATCCTTTCTTCTCAGCACTAAAAAACTTTAAAATAAAAATACTCTTAGAGGAATTATTTACGCATCTTCTGCTCTACTGGAGGAATGCTACCAAATATTTAAACTATCTTTGTACAAGGTGTTATAGTGCACCAAAAGATATAATACACTTCTTAACTTGCTTCTGGAAACATATATGTCTTACAACCTTAATAAAAGATGCAGTGTGAAAAACATCAAACAACTTGGAAATACTATGCTACAAAATACATAGATTTACTCAAGCCTTTATTTCAAATCACATTAACAAGCATATGCTACTAGGACTAATAATGACTGAGACACTGACACCTTTTAAAAACAACAAACAAAAAAATAAATATGCTCCTCTTGTATATTATAATATTATTATTACAATACTAGCTACAAACCCAATGGAAAAAAAAATATTATTAAATACAATTATTATTTTTTTTTTTTGGTATTAAGGTGAGGCCTTGCTTATATCTTTATTAATAATTTAAAATAGTTACATGTATATA
>CAJVQA010008277.1:0-13079 GCA_910591915.1 Cetraspora pellucida | reverse complement strand
CAGAGACAGTTACCATAACACAGACCTATTTTCCAAAATTCGTCGTTCATGGGATTTGAACTCTAGACCTGCCACTTAGGGGTTGACAACCTGACCACTTCACTAGGTCGCCACACCCCCTTGTTTCTTTTGTTCTTTTCGTAGTTTGTATAGGTTTCTAGTCTCAACTGAGAGTTTGTAGTCTGGGTAGTCTTTTTTTATATGATCTGCTTTGTCCAGAAGAAGCATATCTTTAGGGCCTCTTTCCAGTTAGTAGTGACTCTGTGGTCCCAAATATGTGTAAATCTAGGAATTCAACTTGTCAAATCTGAGTCATCTGTCATTTCAAAAATTACAACTTACTGGTTTAACATTATAGAGGTTCCTTTGTGGATCAGTGGCTTAATCGATGAGATTATGCTAATATCTTAAAATGCTTCTTTAATCTGCTCTGAAATAAATTTTTTTTTTCCTATTAGTGCATTTCGAATTCTGACTGATAGGAAATTGCATCTAATGTTTATAGGAATATATTCTTGTAAGATCTGTTTAAAGATATTAACACCTTTAGCTGCATATTGCTGTTGTTTGTTTTTATCTAAAAACACAACCTCTAAATGGGTTCTTTTGTTTTTGTTAATCACTGGCCAGGCTGCAACCAGGTCTTCTTCTATTTCTTGTTCCAAAGCTTCTATGATTCTTGTAGTAGAAATATTTTCTAAACTAAATAATTCAAAAATTAGCATATTTTCATTTTTGGTAATAATTCTTTTTTGTAAAAAATAGGTAGAGTAAGTGGCTTTTCCTCTTTCCAATTTTAAAAAAAGATCAGACCACTGTTTTAGTTTGGTTTGTTTATCCTAGGCTTCTGATTGGTTGTTTATGTGATTGGATATAGGCTTCTCATATATTGTTTGTTTTGTTTATTCATCTGAAATTTGATCTTTATTGCTCAAAGAAGTGACTAAAGACAAGTCTTCTTCTTCAAGTTCTGTTGTTTTACTCTTCTGGCCTTTAGGAGTTTCTATAGTAACCTCTAGCATATTTTCTTTTTTCTGTTTTTTCTCAGTAATAAGACTATCAGATCTGTTGTTTTCTTCTTGTTTTATTTTTTTGTTTATATCATCAGAGCCAAGACTAGACTTTTCTTTAAGGCTTGTGATTTTGGTTTTTTTATTTTTGTAACTCATTGATACTGAACTAGACATAGTTAAACAAGCTTGTTTTCTTTTCCTAAGCACAAGGGTTTTAGTTTTTGTATTGTTTTTAGTAGATTTTTTCAATAAAGGTTTAATAGTTTTTGTTTATTTTTTTTTCTCTACTACTGAATATAAATGGAGAGAGAGAGAGTTTGACCTTGATAATTTTTTAACTGTTGCTATGTAACTAATCTTTTTTCTTTTATATCAATCAGCTGGTTTAGATATACTAGACCTTCTTTGTTTATTTTACTTCACATCTCTTTCATAAGTCAATGTTAACAAGTTTGTTTATTTTGGTACTATATCCAAACATTGTTCATAAATTGTCTTCTGTTCTTATGTTTATTTTTAATTTTTTTGCTTTTAATATTGTCAAACAAACTAAATTATTCTTCTAGCTGTCTGCATTTTTTAATATCTTCTTTATTTTCCATATGTCTTCCATTAGGCCTGCCTTTTGGCAGCCTTGTGTTATTCTTAATTTTGTTAACTGTCCAAGTTCATCTTGTCTGTTTAATTTTGTTACTAGCCCATCTACTTGTTTTATTACTATCTTTTGTTGTAGTGTCCTACAGCTTTCAAGATCTTTGTGTTCTATTATGCAGTTCTCTAATGTTCTTTACAAATTACTCTTCTGTTTTGCCAAACTTATTATTAGTTGATGTATTTTATTTAAGCTTCTTTTTGACATCTTCATTAGTTGTAGCATGTAACTTAGTTTTGGTATTATAACTATATTGTTTATATATGCAATTTGACTTATTGATATTTTTTTGTATCTAAGGTCTCTTACTGTTTGACTTATTATTCCTTTTGCTTTTTTCTTTACTGCACTTATTTTTTGGTTTTTTTATGATTTTACTTTTTCCAAATATCACTTCTCTTTCTTTCTTTTTCAACTTTGGATTCATTATTAGTAGCTTTGATTTTGCTTTACTTATCTTTATATTATTTATTATGAAGAACTCTTCTGCTATTTCTAAGATCTTAATTAGCTGCTATCTACTATTTGCAATCTATGTTGTATTGTCAGTATATGCAATTGTTGCTTGATGGTAACTTGTACTATTGTTGCATTGTATATTTTTTTTTACTTGTTGCTTTACTGTATAGCTTAAGCTTTCATCTTTTTGTACTTTTTTTAATAATAGATTATAGAAGAGCTGCCATATTAAAGATGATATCACTTCATCTTGATCGATATCATCTCCTACTGTTATTTTCTCTGTCAGGCCATAAGCTGTAATAATTCTTAATTGTCTTTTATAAAACAGGTTTAAAATATATTTCACTGTTCTTTCAGATATCTTAACCCTTTGCAATGCTAGTTTAAGACTTCCAAGTAGAACTAAATCAAATGCCTTTTTTATATCTTGCAAAAATATCTATACTTTTTTGTTCTTTTCTCTTGCTTCTTTTATTATTATATTTAAGATATGTATTAGTTATTCTGTTGAGTTACCTGAAAGGCCTGCGTAATTTGGTCATCTAAGTATTTTTTTTTTCATAAACACTCTAGCAAGTCTTTTTGTTACCACCTTTGTCACAACCTTTCTAAATGTTTCTATTAGTGCTATTGGTCATATTTTGTTTAAGCTATATCTCTATTCAACATCTTTTGGTATTAGATATACTTATGCTATTTTCTATTTAGTTGGAATCTCTCTCACTTCTAAACACAGATCTGCAAAGCTTATGAATACTTCTTGTGTTTTTCCTTCTATTCATTTTATTAAAATATAGCTTATTCCTAATATACCTGAAGCTGTTTCTATCTTTAACTTTTTTAATACTTCTTCCCATTCTCCTTTCTTGATTTCTTGTTTGACTTTTGTATACTATTCTTCTTTTATATTCTTTTATGGTTTGTATATCTCTTTTCACTTTTCTGACATCTCTTCTAATTTGGTGTTTCTTTTCCTAAACTGCTTTTTGTAGTGTTTTGTTACTTCTTTTTTAACTTCTTCTGGCTTTGTTAACAAACTTGTTTCTTCTTTATTCTGCTTGATGAATCTGTTAAGTACTATCTTCTTATATGGCTTATTTAGTAGACTTGCTATCATCTTTCCTTGGTTTGTCTTAATCATTTTACATCTTTTATCTATATTGTCTTCTATTTGCCTTCTTTGGACTTGCTCTTATTCTTTCTTTTTTCTTTCTTGTAGTAGTTTTTTCCAACTCTTCATATCTTCTATCCATGTACTTGACCATTGCTTCTGCAATTTTGATAGTTTTGCACCTATTTCTTTGCCTAGTTTTTTTAATTGTTTATTTATTTTGCTTTCTTCTTCTTTTGTCACTTTTTGGTCCTTTTTTGTCTTTATATATTTGATTAGGCTTTGTATTTTAATCAAGTTTTCTTCTAGTTGCTGTTTTTTTTGATTTTTTCTATTTGTTACTGTGTTGTATATTTTCTTCTTGGATATGTGCTTGCTTGCTACTATAATAATTGTTTTTTCTATTATATCTCAAATATTATTTATTTTGTTTATTTTTTTGTCTTTGTCTTGTTCTTTCTTTTGAATATTCTTTAGTATTTCTTTAACTTCTAGTTGATTTTGTAACTCTTATGTATAGTTTTTTCAATCTTTTGTTTTTGCTTGATCAAACAAATATAATGTTCTTGACTGTTTCTTCCTCTTAACCTCTGCTTTACTTTTTCTTACTATTACATATTTAATCTATATTTCTGCTTTTACTATTTTATGATCACTTTTTATAATTTTCTCTGCTTCTTCAATTTCTGCTCTTTGTAGCCCAGTTGCTAGTCTGTTTGATACTCATATATAGTCAATTATTGTTGCTACTTTTTTACTTGACTATGTGTATTGTTGTTTAGTTAGATGCATATCTCTATATGTATCACTAAAATTCTGTTTTTTCATCTAATTAAAGATTGACAGTCTTTTGTAGTTTGCTGATTGTGGATGTTGTTGTCTAGTATATTGTTTGTTGTATGATTGAAGTTATCCATTATAACTATTTGTATTCGTCTTTTCCTTTTTAGGACTGTTTCTACAATTTTTTGTTAGATGCTCTTTCCTATTATCTTGTCATTCAGTAGTATATAGACCAAGATTATTACTAACTTTAATTGCTTAAAGTATAGTATAATTTTCATCATATATTCACTTATTTTTTTAACTGCACTTATATGTTTCTTCCATTGTTCATTTACCAGAATTCCAATGTCTGATCCTTTTTTCTTATCTTTTATTGCATTTATCTAATGTTTTATATATTTATTGTTTGCAATATATGTTAAAAACTTCACTTTTCTTTCTGTAAGGTTTGTTTCAGTAATTCTCAGTATTGCAATTTCTTCTTTTTTTGCCCAACCTACAGATTTCTAAGTTTCCAACTTTTAGTTTTAAGTCTATTGACATTATGATATGCGATTTTGATTTCTTTTTTTTCTTCTTTTTACTTTTCTTTTAGATTTCCTTGTATTCTTTTCTTCTTTGTTATGCTTTCTTTTTTTTTCCTATTTTCTTTTCTTCTCTCTTTAAATATTTTCTTTTCACCTTGCAAAAAATCTCTAATCTCCTCATCTATATGCATTAGTTCAACTGGTGCACTCTTAGAAGTGATTAGCTAGGACTGCCTGACCTTGTTGAGTTTCTAATCTTTCTAATCTTTCTAATATTTTCTGAAGAACATTGTGCACCTATAGCTTTGTTTCTTCAATTTCACTTTTCCTTCTTTTGTAACTATTGTGATGCTTGTCTTTTTTTTTTCTTATTTGTTACTATTGCTGCTTCTGTATACTTTTATATCTGAGTCTTTAGTGATATCTTCTATGTTAATATATTTAACATTAACATTTTTATTATTGTTTATGTATTTGTCTTTTCCTTTCTTGTGGTCTTGCCAAAAGAATAAATAGTTGTTGAATCTTATTAGCTTTGTTTGTGCTGCTTCTATTTTTTCTGCTGATGCAAATATAATTGTAGCTAATCTTTTCTGGTTTTCATTTCTATTAGGTGATATGTACACTAATTTTGCTTCTTTTTTCTTTAAACATCATAATAGCAATACTTCTGATGCATGTCCTAGAAGTTCTACCAGCCTAGTTGTGAACTGGTTTTGCAGATTACACCAATTAAAATCTTCTTCACCTAATATTATTCTTGCTAATTTGTGTATTTCTATTGGCAATGACTATAGAATACTTTCTTTATCTATTTTTTTTGTCTTGATTATTGCAAACACTTTGTATTTGGATCTTTTAATATATTTTACTTGGGCTCCTTTAATACTTCTGCATATGTAATCTACTTCTTCTGTGTTAATGTTAGTTGGCAAATCCTATATCGTTAGCAATGATCCTATTTCTGACTTATTTTCTATTATATAAGTTTCTTTATTATTTTCCTTTTTTTTCTGTCTTTTAGAATTTTTGGGTCTTTTCTTTTCTTTTTTCTAGTCTTTGTATACTTGTTGACTTTGTTTTCTTTTTTGACTTTCTTGTTTTTCTGAAATAATTTTGAGCCATTTACCTTCTTTTTCTTTGATTCTCTATTGTTGCATCTCTGCTAAATTCACAGTTAAAGCTCACCTCTATCCAACTATTACCATTTTTAAATATCTCTTGAATTGATTTAATATAGTGATTTTCTCGAAAAATCTACTGAGTGTATTTTACTCTCTCTTTTTTGTTCTCTTCTGATACTTGATATGTTGGTATATTTGCTTTAAATAATCTGCTTTTGTCACATATATGATTCCTTAATGACTACTGATTTTGCTTTATCATGTCTGTTATTTTGGGGATTTTTTGGCTTTCTTCTTTTGCTTTTAGTTCAGCAATTTTCTTGTCTATTTCTTTGATGTCTTCTTTAAGTTTATATATTTTACTGTCAATTGGAAAATCTTGGTCTTTTTTATCTGTTTCTTTTCCATTATTATTTCCATCTTTTGCTGTACTTTGCAGTTTTTTTTCAGTTATATTTTAAGAACTTACAAGATTTGGTCATTGCATAGTTGAAATGTTTAGTTCCTTTATTTGTTCTATGACTTCTTGCAAATCTTGGATTATTTCCTTCTCTTCATTGTTGTCTTCTTTATTCACCTTCTTCATAGTCAGTGTTATTTTTGTTTCTTTGATTTCTTTTATCTTTTTTGTTCTCTTTGGTTTAATTTTTTCCTTAGATATTTCTCTTTTATTTGTATTTTCTTAGTAGTTGAATGACCCTGGGTTTATATCTATTGTTGCTAATTTTGTTGTCTATTCTTTTACAATACTATGTGATACTGTGCATACTGCTGCTATTTTAAGTACTTCTAAAATTTGATCATACTAAAGTAGGTCATCTGGTGTTATATTTTTTGAATCATAGACTGCTAGATCTCTTGCTATATACTTTAAGTTGTTTGACTTATTTATTAGTTTTGACAAGATTGAATCTAGTATTTTGCTATCTATATATATCCTATTTCTATCAATGAAGTTTCTAATATGTTGTATTAGGTTTATGCTACATGGTAGCTTCAATCTTGTTTGTACTTCTGTTTCTAAGCTTTTCTGATATTTATTCATTTGCTTGTTACATATGCTGTACTTACCTATTGTTTCCTAATTAGTCTAATTATCATTGATTCTTGTTGTTGTTTGGTATAATGTGACATGTTGTTTTGGTTTTGTTTATTTTGTATACTGGTCATATGTTTCTGATTTGTTTTTCTAGATCAAATGCTATTTTCCAATTTTCCCAAAAATTTTTAATAAAAGTTTTAAAAACTAGCAACAGTTTTATTTAATAAAACTTTGCTTATATTGTTATTAAAACAAAGTAGTTGTATTTTGTTTGCTGAGTCTTTTTTCTTTGATGTCTAAGTGAAGTTTATCAGACCATTTTTATGTTTTTCTATATATTTGTTTTTAGTTTTTTTTTTTTTTTTTTAGTATATAAATAGTCAAGTTTTTTATATAAATTTGACTTTTTTTATTTCTTCTTCTAAAAAATTATCTGATTTTTGACACTTCTTTTATTAATAATATTTTAACTATTTTTTTCTGTTATTTTACTTGTTATTTATTCTTATCTTTATTTTTTTGAATATATTTGAAAATTTTTAAAAATTGAATAATTATTTTTGCATGTTCTCTAAAAACTACTAGTATTTTTTCTGAAATGTATATATTGATGATTATGTCATGTATTATAATTATCAATATTATTTCTTTAAATAATCTATTAACAATAAAATTTTAAGAAATAATCTTATTTTGTCAACTTAGATAGAATATCAAGGTATCTAAATTATTTATATATTATTATATACTTTTAAAATTATTTTTAGTACAAACAGAATTATAAGATTACAACTTTAAAAAGTATATATTCTATAAAAAGATCTGTTTAGAAATTTTAAATAAAGAGATAGTATAATCTTTAATACTATTATCAATAAAAATTTTAATCTGAAAAAAAAACCTAAAACATATAACTTATACAAGCAAGAACTCTTAGATAAAAAAAATTTACCAATTTGACTATTAATTGATTCAGATATAAAGTTACATTATGCAAAACTTACTAAATTAGTAATATAAAAAAACTTATAAGAATAGACAAAACATCAGTAAAATTGTAAAAAGAAGATACTGAGGTTATATAAACTCTATAAAAATATAATAGTTTAATGATTAATTCTGATTGTAAGTATTAGTCTCAGTTATAACAATATTAGGTTAACTGTAAATAAAAATATAAAAAACTTTGATAGATTTAATATAAAATTAAAAGTCTTTATATAAGTAAATTGCTTTAAAGACTTAATGATTATAACATGTTTATACTAATAAAAACTAAGGCAGTTGGTAAGATAGGTAGATAGATAAGAGAACCAGAATGTTTAAATAGAGAACTTACAAACAGGTTTTAGATATACTGTTGTAATACAATCAAAAAGCTGAAACATATTATCAATAAAATCCCGAGTTACAAGTATTCATCTTAACATTAAAAAAAAATAAAAAATTGATTCTTATGTATTTTAAAGTTGTTTACTAATATAAAGAATAAAAAAAAATTTCGGTTTAATATATTAATTTAATTAATTTGATTTTTTTTGATAAAATTACAGTATTTTGTAATTCTGTAATTGTTAAATTATGTTTCTCTTAATAATCAACGCCGCCTCTAATTGGATAAAATCCTAGGCCACGGCAAAATGATCTACAATAATAGCGAAAGCCCGCTATGCTTTAACCCGGATATCTGACCCACCCGGTCAGCCCTAATCACTAAGCTAGAGTTAATAAAGAAGAATTCCTGCGGTTTCTATCTTTTTGTAACATCCTTTTAAATGCCCGGGATTCTTAATCATTGTGATGCGGTAATCCAGACAAGCCCTATCGTTATGATCAGGAATCCTCTAAATTTAATCTTTAACATAGAAAAGGATCTCAGGGATACAGTCATGTGCTCTTAATTATCAAACAGACAGGTTTCAAATTTTACATGTGACTTAAGACTAATTACGCTCGCGTTCAAATACTTATCGTTATTATATCAATGCAATGAGCATCTAGGATTTCAATATACAGTTTATTTAATCTATGTTTACTTTCTATCCAAATTCCCTAATTCCAATTAAACAAATGATATGTATTCCTATATAAAATTATTTGGCATTACTTTTCTTTCATTTAATTTGCTATTTTTTTTTATGGGTTGGGTTTTTTCAGATTTGCCGCAAGTACAGTTAATTATGGATATAACGAAATTTTGGGCTTATTAATAAGATATTTAAGAAAAATTCGTGAGAAAAGACAAAATTAACACAACAAAATACTATCACTATTTATTTTTATCAGATTATTAACATGCTTGTCAATTTATATAGGCAAATTTTGAATGTATAAGTGCTATTTATGCCGTTTTTTATATCATAATACATATTTTGTTGCATTACTTAAGATATTTTATTATTTTGAATGATTTATATTAAATGTGTCACATAGTCGTGTGGAGCTAGTTTGAATATTTTAAAGGTCATCGTCTTCCTCTATTATAAGTTGATAGTATCATGTATTAGCAAAATACGAGGGCATTTCAATGATAAATAAAAATAATAGCAAACAAACCGGGAAGAGGTTGGGCCGCGGCGATGTCCAAATCCTTGGTATATTGTTCCATCAGAGAGTGATCCACTGGAACTTCTGGCGGCGCAAGTGCTGGAGAGGCGACGAACTCAAGATTTGGATTACTATTCATAAAGAAACGTATTATTTTTTCACAACCTTATATAATATAATATAATAGTCATTGATCGATGCGGCTGAAACTATAACATTGTAAACCTTACCCAATGAGCTTACGGGCTAACCACAAGAAAGGTTTTTCGAAATTGTAATTACTTTTTGCTGAAATATCATAATATTGGAGGTTCTTCTTGCGGTGGAATGTAATAGTTTTAGCCTTAACTTTACGTTCCTATAGGAACAAACCAATTTAAAGAATTATTATTATATGTAAAAACGTACACTAAACCAAACCTTCTTAATGCCTAAGACAAATATTTGCGTACTACATATAACTAAATATAACAAACCTTTATGTCAACCTTGTTACCACAAAGAACAATTGGAATATTTTCGCATACTCTTACTAAATCACGATGCCAGTTTGGTACATTTTTATATGTAATTCTGGATGTAACGTCGAACATGATGATGGCGCATTGTCCTTGAATGTAGTAACCGTCCCTGAGACCGCCAAATTTTTCCTGACCCGCAGTGTCCCATGTATTGAAGCAAATAGGGCCGAAGTTGGTATGGAATGTCAAAGGATGTACTTCAACACCAAGAGTTGCTAAGGTTAAGAAGTAAAAAAAAAATCAATAGCAAAGTCCAGTTGAAACGTCAGGATCAACTTAAATATAAGTGCAGTTAGTCTTTTAATATGGCATCCAGTTTACTTACCCACATACTTCTTTTCAAATTCACCTGTCAAGTGGCGTTTGACGAAAGTTGTCTTGCCGGTGCCACCATCACCGACTAAATGTTATACCGCGTAAAAAATATTGATCAAATATAACAAATATAAAAAAGCTCACGAATCCTGAGAATACCAACCTAGAACAAGCTTAAAAGTAGGTACTTCTTGAGACATTTGTTAGAATCTTTCTGTTGAAAAGGTGAACCCGCAGCCACAAAATAATAAATATCACGAAGGGATCAGTAAGCTACCGTTTTGGCAAGTAAACTCAACGCGTTTTTTTCGTAAAACAAAAAAAAAAAAAAAAAAGCAGAAAACTGAACAAACAAAAATGTAAAGGGATGGATGGATAAACACTTACCGTCGGTATGGATTTTTCTAGGAATAATAGGGATAATAATAGTCGGATGGCTATTTCTACTCATATCAAAAGTGATCGTTTTGCATGCAACACAAAGTGACGTTAACAGCCTAACTGATCTGGAATGAGTAAATGATTTGTTAATCCATCTTTGACTAAGGAGGTAGTGCAGTTTGTATTGTTTTGCGCATCATAGTGGCGCAATATTGTTAATAGCAATATAACAATTCGCTTTATTGCTTAAACCTGTTAAATGTTTGTTTTAATAACTGGTAATTCGAACCGGTTGGGCTATAATCGGTTAACCGACCCGAACCGAATAACTTTCGGGTAACCGGTTGAGTAAATTCTTAATCAGTTGATCCATACAACTGGTTTAAAAGAAAAATAAATGAACATAAAAGATGAAACAAAAATTTGAATAAAGATTTAAGACATTTCAAAGGTAAAGTGTAAAGTAATCTTAATCAGTTGAATTTGTTAACATAAAATATTTTGGTTTGGTTAACTGATTAAAAAATTTTTTTTTAGTTTAAATTATTAAACATAATAAACATCTTTTGATCAGTTTTGCTAATTTAATCAAAAAACTAAATTTAAAATTTTTTTTTTTTAATATTAGTCTAAGTTATATATATATAATTTTTTTGGTACTACTTTTTTTTTCTATATATATATATTTTTTTTTAACCTTAAGCAGTTATGCTAGTACTTTATTAAGATTCTTAAAACTATATATTTTTATAATTATATAGAATTTTTCAATACCTAAGTTTAGCATCACTTAGTTATCCAATTGGTATCTAAGTGCAATTTGTTGCATTATCTCAGTTAAAGATAGACTGCTTATCTAACTACTTAAAGCTATACCAGAAGAGTTTTCTCCCTTTTGTAACAAGTATATTAATTGTTTTTCAAGCTTCTTTTTTTATTTGATTTAATTTTTTTGTTTTGTTTTCTTTTTTTTCTTCTTTTGTCAGCTTGTCTTTCTTTATGGTTTTCTTCAATTTTCTTCTTATTCAAGCACTTTTCTTCATTTTGCTTGTTATATTGATCTTTTTTTCTTATACTTGCACTTTTTCATATCAGACTCTTCATATTTAGTCATAAAATATATTTAATACTGTTCTTGTTACTATATCTATATATTTTTGTATCGTCTGTCTACTTAGAATTTGTTCAAGTCTTTTTCAACCTCTGTTATGACTAGTTCTTTTATCATTGATCTTCTGTTCATAATTTTTTTTATTTCTGTTTTTCTGAATAATGCTTTATATAGAATTAGAAGTGAAATTCTGTTTTTTTTACTTTTTTTAAGACTGTTCTATATTGTTGCTATTGTTACTTTTTGGATTCTCTACTACAAGTTTTTTTGTTCACTGCAGCTTGCTAAGTATATTTGAGTTTCTTTTTCATCTTTTTGATAAACTTTGCAGTCTGTTACTGTATAAATCTCTGGTCTTCTTCTATTTAACTTTTCTAGTATTGGTAGACTGTTCATTATGTATTTGATTGATGTTGTTTTTCTAATACTAAGTTTCTTTGTTATATAGTATATACCTTTTGTTCTATTTATTTCTTTCCAAAAACTTGATCAATTATGTTGTATATTTTTTGTTTCTGATTCTAATAATTAGATTGGATTTGTTTTTCACCAACTGGCTCTAATTCTAGCATTTGTCACTATTTTGTAAAGAAGTCTTGTTAGTATATTGATCTTTTTGTTTTTTTATCCTAAGTAATACTCTACTCACTCACACTTGACCTTATCTGCAGATATTGTTTTATCATATACTACTTCTTTTTTCACAAATATATTTGCTTTGTCATTCTATTTATTATTACTATAGTTTTTGTTCTATTTTGATGTTATTGCTTTTGACTAGATTTATAATATTTATTAGTTACATTGCTTTTTTTTTTCAGAACTTTGACATCACCTACATCTTGAATTGTTCTGCTAATGTTTCTTAATATTGCTAGATTGTCTGTATATACTTCTATAGTTTTCTTTTCTGGTATCATTAAAATTGCTGACCATATTGCTGCTAGTTCAACTGTTATTACTAAAAACCAACCTTCAAGTCTCAGTGCTATCTCTTCTTTTGGCCAATTTCTTCTATTTCCAACTTGTACCTAGCTTATATTTATCTCTTTCTCTAAATAATACCCTATTTGTATAACAGATATATTTGTTATTATTCCTTATTATGTTTCTCATAAGAGTTTCTATTAACTAAGTTGTAATCTTCTTCTTGAATTTTTGTTTTTTAATTAATTCTATCTCTAACCCTTCTATGTATTCTAACCCAGTTAATTCTCTTTTTTTTTTTTCTATTCTCTTATTAATCTATTTTCTAGCAATTGTTCTATTGTTGCATTAATCTTGTTGTTGTTATTTTTTATTAGTGTTACTAGAATTACTTTAATACTATAATAAAATTTACTAAAAACTATCAAGCTGTAGCAAATTTTAAAGTGATGAGGGTTGAGTGGAAGATCTTTTATTTAAAGAAAAATAAAATAAAATAAAAGAAGAAATATAAAAATAAATAAAAACAACTAAAAATAAAGAATAAATATTTAAAAATA
>CAJVQA010008276.1:0-13079 GCA_910591915.1 Cetraspora pellucida | reverse complement strand
CGATCCTAAAATGTAACCATAAATTTGTACTATATCAAAGATTAAGCTAATAAAAACCAACTGGCATTGTCGCCAAAAAAAAAAAAAAAAAAAAAAAAAAAAATTAATTCTAATATTAAAATCAAAAAATAAAAAATTAGAAAAAAAAAAAAAAAAATAAAAGACTTATAGAAGAATACAATAAGAAAATTAATTAATATTAATAAAAAACCTTACTAAAATAGTTTCAAAAGCTAGTCTGAATAATCTTCTAGCAATAAATAACAACTTATACTAATGTAACAGGCCATCTCTGAGCACTAGTACAGTAACCAAAAAATGTCAAATCTAAAAATTAAACTAATATTTGTATAATTAAATATGTAATTCTTTTAATAAAAAATATTAACAAGATTATCAAAGAATTAAAAAAAAAAACCAAAAAGATTACTTTAATATCAAAAAAAAAATATTAAAAATAATCTTATAAGATTGTCTTTTATAAGATTGATTACTATATACTTAATTCTTACATTGTAAAAAGTATAATAATCTGTCTTGTATATTAGGCCTAATTATCATTATTCTAACCTTTCATATAAATAAACTTTACCATTTGCTTACTTACATTATTTTTCTTATTAGCTACTATAAATATCTTTTTTAATAAGATAACAACTGCTTTTATAAATGTTTCTTAGGTTTATAATTATAATGATATTTATTTTATATTAAAATTTAGCAAAGAATTTTTTTTACTAATGCACAAAAGATGGTTATATAAACAAAAATTTTGAGTTATGATGGTTTTTTTGATTTCACGTTACACCTGATCTTGTAATCTAATTGGTCAATCGGTGAAAATCTGTCGGTGCCACTGGGAAAGCGAGTGACACAGACCCAATCAGAAGATCAATCTATTTATACAAACCAATCAAACCTAAAATTGATCACATGATTTATCTCCTTCCCCAAAATAAAGAGGACATTAAAGCCAGGTACAAATTAGGGTTATATAGATAACAAGAATACAATTTATGCAGTATGTAGGTACCTGGCTTTAACAGACCCCCAAAATAAGTAATAACGATAAGAAAACATCAATCGAATAAATCCAATAAACGTGATCTTATTACTTTGGGATAATCGTAAAAAAAAATTGACCAACTTCGCAACCACATTTATAATCACCCTTAAATTTCACAATACTTTCAAATGCCAGAAATTAAATCAATAATTTCTTTATTGTCAAATAAGTCTAGAAAGCAAATTTTGCATATAAATTTAGGTGCTTCGATCATTTGATTCCATATTAAAAATTTTATATGATTTCTTGATCTACTGTTACTGAATTGTACACTCTATACTTTATACGTATACTTAAGCATGAGGCTTGATTCTATCATTTGCTTCCATTTTTAATTTTTTTTTATTTTTTTGGAGGAAATGTGTATATATATACTGGAATAATCTAGCCTAAAAATATTAGCCAGCCTAACCTGAACAATCAATAATTTTTTTCCTTTTTTTTTTTTTTTACACTACTTACATGAGATTATCATCCATAAAGTAATATTACTTTGTAATATTAATTCCTGAAGCTACCCATTTCTCTAAAAATGTTTTAAGGTCTCTACTTTCGCCACTTCTAAATACATCATTGATATTTCCATCATTTTCAATCATTGTAGTTGGCCTAAAATTAACATTCAAATTTATAAATTTGAACGTTACTAGCTTATTATTACGCTCAGGATTTAATAATTCTTGATCGAACCTAATAAAATTATAATGATAATTAATCTTTAAATTCTTATCATTAATGAAAAAAAATAAATATTTTACCTATTCAAATGTTGAGTAACATATGCTTGAACGGAAAGTAAGGGAATTCCAGTAGCCAGATCTCTTTCGTTTTCAAAATTTAAAAAATTGATATTTTCTTTCCAAATATCAATACTTGTTTTTTCATAACCATCTTTTTCCAATCTTATTTTTAAACAATCCTCAAAAACTTGTGCGCTGCAGTTAGGTTGAGAGAAATAATAATTTCCGCCTTGTTGATTACTGTTATTATTATTTCCTCCGATCAAATTATTTTCCGATGAGCCAAACGAGATTGAATTTAATTTCAAATTTATTGGAAATCCGCCACCACCTAATATGGTTGGAGAATTTGTTGTAGATGCTGTAGTAGAAGCGCGAGATGTTGGCATCCCTACCCCTCCCATTGCAGTAGATGCAGATGGGTATTGTGGCGATCGTGATGGACTGGATACAATGTCGGAGGATTCTGGGTCTATTATGTGATATGGCATAATAATTCCGTTGATATTTATTAATTAAACATTCATATTTATTAATATTTTATCAACACTAATTCATATAAGAAAAAAAAGACATTTGCCTGGAGAGGCTGCAATCTCACCACCAAAGACTGTGGTAGTTGTTGCTGATTACAAAACGGATAGATTAGGCTCAGCTATCACAGTTTCATTGTAATTATAATAATAATGGAACTTATCGGAATATATCCAAATAAAGTCCTTTCACAATCGATTTAAAAAACTATAATATTGCACATCACCAAAAATATTGACAAACATTAACCTTTGGAACTATTTTTCTTTGATGATGCAGATGCCCTTCTACCACTACCACTCTTTTGTGACTCTGTGTTTAAATTTTCTCCAATATTGCCAAGATTCTTATCACGGTTTTCATCATCATCAGTAAGTGATAACGCACCTTCACTTATTGAAAGTGATCGTCCAGACTTCTTTTTAACTTTTGATGTTGTAGTTGCAGTAGCAGAAGTGCATGCTGCAGACAATGAATATTTCCTAGATTTAGGGCTTGGTGCAACCGTCGCGGAGTCGCCATTGACTTCAGTAGCACGGTTTGCGCTAGTACCCTGTAATATCTTTCCTTGTTTCCATTTCACACCACAGGCATTGCAAAGAGTCCCTAAAACATATATATTTGAAATTTATATATTATCAGAAATAAGTACCAAAAATTTTTAAAGAATTATCATAGGAGTTAGCACATGTGCACGCATTATACTGAATTTAAACCATCCTTAAATTTTTGGGCTTATTTTTCCGTACTATATAGCACATAACTACTTACCAGCACCATCCGGACCTCTTCTCCACATAGGAGTACTCTTACAAAAGCAATAAGCACAACGTTTGTTACCTCCACTAGATCCAGAAGTTGGAACAGGTGCTACAGAAACTGAAACATCAGGTACTGTTTTGGCCCTTTTTTGAGCGGAGGTTGGTGCTCTTGATGTCGCTTTGCTACCTTCCCCATTTCTAGGTTTTTGCTTTTTATTCGTAGTCTCAACCTTCTGAGTTATAAACATTCGATTTAAAAATATGATTTCACTAAACATACGATCATTAAAGTTGCGAATTCCTTACATAATCCATGATATCTATTTCACCATCTTTTACATCTTCTATGTCTACTTCTATATCAGTATCTTTCTCTTTATCAAGCTTACGTTTCTTTGGCGGAGTTATATTGTCAGTGTTCGTAGTTCCGTCCAATTTAGCAACTTTTTGTCCAATCGCCTGTAATTAATTTATCAAAAGTTATAGCAGTTTCATTAAAAATATATATCAATGGAATATATTAAATATTAAATTTACCTCTAGTAAATCTTCTGGATAATCGCAAGGCAAGCGGTATTGTAAATAAACACGATTAGGTTGCTTGTTCACCTAAGATCGATTATTATTAAACATGCGTTTTAAATACTCATATAAAGTATTAAATTCTATAAAATCTTCTTACCTTTGCAGCCATTGCTTTGAAGACAGTAGTTACATCATTCGTTGCTTTTTTTAACGCGTCCAACATCGGTTGCGTTATGTTAGTCATGTGCATCGTGACAGGTTGATGTTGCTGCTTAGAACCTGATGTTTCTTCGTTTTGAGGAAGATAAAATGAAGCAAGTACCTTGATAAGGAATTTTCTTGTAAGTCCTAATAATTAGTTATGTTTACTTAAAGCTTGAAAAAACATAAGTGACCCTTACATCGTAAGGTTCTGACATTGACAATGCTTCTAATATTGCATCTTTTGGAAACAACCATTTATCATTTTTGGTTTCCTTAAACTCTAACAGAACTTCATGCCTAACAACTTGTCTAATTCTCATTGCAGGAGACTGTGTTCGTGAATGAACCGATTGCTGTTGAGTTTTTTGTTGTGCTAATTGTGTTGATGTTAACAACTGATGGATTATCGTTAATTGACTAATTAATGCATTTTTTTGCTCGATAGACATATGGGCCGCCACTTGTGGATGGCGCAAATGTTCTTGAATAGCCAATATCTGTGTTGGGTTAACCGATTGAAGTACTGTTTGCATAAACGCAGTTAGTTGTGGCGTAGCTTGTGGTGGAACTTTTGGTGTACTAGTATTCGCGTTTGTAGACGAGGATGTAGCGCTTGTATTTGCAGATGAAGGTGTGATATTTGCATTCGTTTGCATAGAAGATGTAGCGATTGCATTTGTATTTGTAGAAGATGATGGGATATTCCCATTCGTATTTGTACTAGAACTATTTATAGGCAAAGCTGAAGCGGTCTGTATATTAGTAACAGGGCGTGCAGATATCCTTGGTAAAGTAACTCGTGGTTGAATCGGTACTTGTGTTTGTGTCGGTGGCCTTGGTTGTATAGCAGGATGTATTGGTCTAGGAAATGTTTGTGTCGATGAAGCTGGCGGCGTTTTCGCCTGAGACGATTGTTGTGTAAGAGTTGCAGGTAATGGTTGTTGTAACGGAGTCTGTATAACCGATTGTGATGATTGTGTTAAGCTTTGTGTGCTTGATTGTGTTTGCTGTTGTGCAGGAGATTGGAGCGATCCCAGTTGTGCTGGTTGGGTTTGAAAACTTCCAGCCTGAACATCTGGACTTGGCATTTCCTTTTCGTATACGGCCTCATAAATTTTAGTATCGTAAAAAGTGTGTGGTCCTATAGTAATATGACACTTTCCCAATAGTGAAACAACCGCATTTGGATTTGTATATTCTGGTAATTTGGGTTGATAAATAACTTCTTGCTTGCTAGAGAACTTTTTTAAAATAGAACTTGTCCAAGCTTGTCGAGATTGAGTCAAAGAGAGAAGAAGGATGCCACTACAAATAAAGACTGGTTTAATAGCTAATTTGTGTTAGTTATTCAAACGCAATATCTTTATTACCTGTCCCTATAATTATGCATTGAAGCCATCTCTTCCTCTGTTTGAGGTCGGCTATATTTTGGGAGCGACAAACCCTTAAGTGAATCGGCTCTCCTTCTACCACTCATATTGAATAAAGTTTGTGTGGAAATCTGAAAGGTAACGAAATCTAAACAATATAAATTTTTTTGATACGCTCAAATATGCACACGATTGCTGCGTCGCGAGTGGTTACGACAGATTGGTTATCAACAGCCACACAAATTTATTTGTAATCAACAATATCGATATTTTCTTTTAATAGATTTAAAGCTACACGAAAAAAAAATTATAACCCCGGCTGAGTTAAATTTTGAACCAAACTTACGTAAAGGGTAGAATTATGGGGATGATAAAAAACCCTGTCACGTGGTTACACCGTATTTCCCGAACTACCCCTGGATCGGCGTAAAAAAGTTACTGTCGATTATAAGCAAACCAACTGTATATTTGATTTATAAAAATAGGTTTTTTATAACTTTGAATAAAGATATTTTGACTATTCTCAAAATAATTTCATAAAGTTTGGTCAAGTAAATACTAAAATTGTTTTAAAATAAATTTTAATTAAAAATAAGGTCTTTGCAGTAAAAAAAGTAAAAAATAAAAATTAAGTTTTTGCTAAATTCAAATAAATTGTTTTTTTGTATTAAAGGTTATACTTTGTGATAATACTTTATTGACTTTTATTGGGTTAGTTATTATAACTATTTTATACAAAGATGAGAGTACAACTAGTTACACATACAACTTTTGGTTGTCTATTTAAGTAGTTTGTTCTAAGGTTTTATATTAGATGTTATATTTATAATCTATTAGGAGATTATTTATTTAAACCTTTTGATTATCCATCCTATTATGATATAATTCCAACTAACCTCTCGTATATACCTAATCAATATACCATCTGAGTAGTATAGTATCTACTTTTTTTATATTTATTCTTAGATCATTATATATTTTAGAATATAATATTTATTAGTAAAATACAAAAAGATTTACTTGTTAACTATTTACTCATTTTACAAAATATTAACAAGGGTTACCCTTGCAAAGTTCACCTAGACCCCAGTACTGATTTTATAGCATATCCTTAGTACTTTTAATATATTCTTACTTTTGTTTTTAGACTTTCAATTTAGATAGTTTAAAAGAACTGTAATCTGTTTTTGATATATCGAGATTGACTTAATATTTTTTTCTTCTAGTTCAAAATTTGATGGTCTAGTTGATAGTATTCTTTGTCCAAGATTCTTGCCTTTCCAATTTCTTTATATTGATATCTGTTTTCTAAGTCTGATTTTTATATTAATATTATCAAAGATTTGTACTATCTTTTTATTTAGTATTTTTAAATAGGTTCTAATTTTCTAGTTTTATAGATTTATACAATTATAAGAACTTATCTTAAATTTGCATTATCTAGTACCAGTTTGCATCTCTCTATATAATCAAGGTTATACAAATACTCTGTGACCTGCTAGTTATACTAGTATGACTATAGTTATTGGTATCTTATCTCAACTGATTAACAGAATGCTATTATCATAATCTTATTTATATATTACATAGATAATTATCTAAATTATTTGCTATCAGTAGATTTTGAACTTATAACCTATCATTTAAAAGGTTAACAACTTATTTATTTCACTAAGTTGTTATATTCTCCAAATAATTTTTAATATAGGTTATATATTAAGTTTTTTTGATATTAAGATAATTTCTTTAGTCTTTTGGTTTTTATTAATAATTTTTTTAGTAATATGAGGTCTTTGCCTTGAAAATAGGGTTTCAGAGTCCCCCAAACCAAAAATAAAATTTTTGTTAAATATTAATTTATGAAATGCAAAGATTATTTTGTATACATTTTATAACCTGTTAACATAATATTAAAATGAATAATTGAAGTCTGGATCTTTAGACCAAATTTGGCAGAAAAATTTTTTAAAGATCTAAAAATAGAATAGAAATGATTGACATAATAGATAAATATTTTATTATTATTCAATTATTTTAATTTTGTATTACTAAAAATTTGCCTTGAAAATGACAATATGAGGCATCATTATATAAATTAATTATTATTCAATAGTAATAAAGCTAATGCAATCAGATGATCAGTTGACTTTAATCTAAAAGATGATTTTTTCTTATTTTAAGAATTACTGTAATGACTCACAGATACAAAAAATACAACAGTTTTATAAAGTGGAAAAGCACTGTTTAAACTACTTTATTAGGCTTCGAAGTTTAGATTTTAAAAGTTATTTATTTATATATTTATTTATTTATTTTTTTTGAAGAAAAAACTACTTCCTTTATATTTTTAATCTCAGTAAAATACTATAAATTCTAACTATCTAAAAATTACCTGAATATCAGGTTATCACAATATCCTCAGAAAAGTTAATCTTGACTTTTACAATATATAGTATTAATGTGCACATTAACTTAGAAGTAAACTCTGAAAATGTTTTCAAGCATTGAAACAATTTCTATACATAACAATTTCTTTCAATAAAATGTGAATTTAAAATTTTAGCAAATAGAATAATTCTATGAAAAAATTTTGTAACTTTAAATAGAGTACTTAGATCATTTTGTTTTTTTTATTGAAGGTGGTATTTAAAACAGTCTAAATTAGGTTTATTGCATTTCTAAGTTAGTACTTATATATGTATGTATATATAGACAAATATAATATTGTTATTACAGTATGAAGCATGAAGTAATGCATATAAATAACATGCATGTTGTTTTAAAGATGTTCTTATCTACTTATAAACAGTTGTAGTTTTTTCAGAAATCTATAATAACCTAATTTCCAATAATAATCCTGTTACTTTAAAATTTTGCAGACAACTCATAAACAAAAGAAAAGGTCAACCTGTAGGTCGATAGCGAAGTGGTTACGCTCCCAGGTTACCAATCGCAAGGTTGCCAGTTCAAGTCCAACGGGGGATGAAAAACTGAGTTAGGACTACGATTGTTGATTAACCACAGCAGGTGATGCTCTATGAAAATAGGAAGATCTTCAGTACCCAGATCCTTAAATAGTGACGGACCTGACATAAGAAGGCCGCGATGATTAGGAGGCTGAGGATAATAATAGAACAAAGGAATCTCCGATTAGGAATAGTCCCGGTGAAATTCTGGGGTAATAGGAACACAAATAATTAGTACATAGATAGTATTGTAAAATGTATAAATAAAATGTAAAATGTAGGCGGGGTCCTGATAGAAGGTCCCATGAACTTAAAAATTGAACTAATAAAATAGCTGCCAACTGCAGCCCACTAGCGACCAGGCAGTAGGAATTCAAAAAAAAAAAAAAAAGGTTTGGCATCCTATATGTGAAAGTGGAAATTAGGAAATAAAATTTATGATTGGTTTTTACTCTCATGCACTTGTATAATCTGCTCTCCCAATAATAATAATATACAAAGTATCATTGTTAAGTTATTATGTATACCTATATACATTGTGTATATATATATTAATTCAAGCTTTTAGTGCTCCATCTTGTATGATATATTTATATTAACTTACTAATAGTGATTATAATCTTTAAATATTTAAGTATTCACTATGTACTCAAATTATTTTTAGTTGGCTTCTGTTTAATATTCTTACATATCTGCAGTTTATTTTTTAAAAAATCCTGTACTGTATTTATTTTTTTTTAAAAAAAAAAATATCACATTAATCAACTATTAATATTTTAAGACCTGTTTATAATTTGGTTGAATTAGAATTAGATGATTATGAAGAAAATGAACTAGTTCTTAATACTATTCATGATTTAAAATTATTTTTTAAGAATTCTAATAATTGTACTTGCTGTCAAACTTCAAAACAAAGTGATCTTAGAACTTGCTTTAAAAAAGTAGGATTTAAACATTTTTTTGAAAGAAATTTTGAGTTAAAAGCTTTAGAAGAACATGAACTTGAACTTTTTATAAAGTTACAATTAATGTCATTTGCAATTACTGATGAAAAATCAAATAATAAAACTTCTATAAAACACACATATAAGTTTAATTATAATAATTCTTTATCTCTTTGTAAGCCAACATATTTAAAATTATATAGAATTAATAGTTACTTACTTTTTACTTTACAAAGCCATTTATAATTAAACAGGTTAACTGAATGTGTTTATAGAAATACAGAATATGTATCCAAACCAGAATCAAGAGTTTTTTTAGATTTTAATATAATATTTTCAATTAAGCAGTTTTTAATACAATATAGGACAATTCATGAATTTCCTTCTCCATTACAGCATCAAGACAATTCTGACATTTTTATTTATCTTTCAACTAGTTGAATCTATGTCTTAGTTTATAATAAATTTAAAAAAAGTTTTTATCTTACTCATAACCAATCAAAAAAATAGTTTCTTATTTTATTTTTAGGAAATTATAGCACGAAATAATTCCAAATCTTTGATTTCGGCCATATGCAAGTGATCTATATGAAGTTTGTACATTTTTTAAGACTAAATTATTAGTTGCAAAACAAGATATTGATGAATATAGTAAAGTTCAAGTTGAATATGATGAATATAAGAAAGCTACAGATTTTGAAAGACAACATTATAATAATAATGTTAAAGAAAGTAAAAATAATTTAGATATTGAACATATTTGTTACGATTGGGTGCAAAGTATCTCTATACTGTATTTGCTATAACAAGTAGGTTCACTTTATTTTAAATCTACTTTTTCTGTGAATATTTTTGGCATTTGTAAAACTGGCGAGCAAAATTATCAACTGAATTTTTTAATTAGTAAAAATGAACTTCCTAAGAGGGTTTCAAAGAGTGCTAATACTATATTAAATATGATTTATAGTTTTCTTTAAAAAATAAATCCTAAAAAAGCAAAAAAATTAAGGATTACTTGTGATAACTGTAGCAGGCAAAACAAGAATAATTTATCACTTTGGTTTTGGTTATAGTTATATTCATTAAATTGGTATGAGAAAATTATTGTTAATTTTATATTGCCTAGTTACACAAAATTTATTTGCAACTTATTTTTTGAACAAATTAAAAAGGTTTATAGAGATAATCATGTTAATATCATTAATAATATTGAAAATATTATAATTAGTTCATCAAAAAAAAATGATGCAATTTAATATAAAGATAATAAAGAATAGATTTAGTATGATTTTAGTTCTTTTTTTAACAATAATTTTGCACCTTTGCCAAATATAAAACAATATCAACATTTTCAATTTAATAGTTTAGAAATTGAAAAAGTTTATACTTCAAAAAAATCAGATGAAAAGGAAAATTCTTTTTAATTATTACATAATAAAACTTTTGATAAAAATAGTAAATTAGATATTATTTCTACTGTTCCATTATCAGATGATTGTAAAAAATATTTATATACAAAAATCCATTAATATGTTGATGATCAATATAAAGATATTCTTTGTTCACAACTTTAATATTATTTTACTTTTGGGTGTCGTGAGAAATTTTAGGTAATTAATAAATCAATCATAATTACATATAACTGTGATTGGTCATGCAACAATTAAATATCATGAAATTTGTGCTAATATGTGTATGCCATTTTAATATAAAATTACTAGATTTATGTATTATAAAAGTGCGTAGTATACTAGATCTGACTTTATTTTATTATACTGATTTTTGAGCTTTTTAGTAGATCCTGGTCTAGTACATACTTAGAAGTTATATTCTGTACTCATTATAGCAGTCTGACTATTTTAAACAAACTGCATTTACAAAGATTTTGTGATTCACAGTTAGGCCTAGTTCATAGGATCTACTATTTTATATACACACTTTTATAATAATAAGATATAAAAAATAAAAAATAAATCTATAATTTAAGTATTTCACAATAATGAAAAAATATCAATTTTCTTATCTTTGGTTAATTTACTATAATAGGTTCTAAAGTATCAGTATGTGCTCTATGCTAGGTACAGGCTGGGCATTATGTTTTAATATAATATGTGCTGGTACTTGCAGAACTCTACTGACCTATATATTTCATATAATTTTAACTTGTGTATTTGTATAAAAAATTAATTTATCAATATATAAAAATTTGTTTTTTTATCTAAACAAGATCTTAAGAATAATACTAAAAGATTTATACACATTACTACACAGGCTACTTAAAATAAAGCCTAATTTATTTTTTAATATTGATTAATCTATTTAATGGAATTGGCTTAATGCTTTCTATATATAAGATTTTAGACTGAAATTTTCTGCATAGTCATTTATTTCTGCTTGATTAATATAAAATTGTACTATTATATTAATAAATACATAAACTTAAAATAAAAATAATAAATAATGCAATAACCAAGATAAAAATTGTAAAAGTAGTTTAATAGTTTGTTTTGTGCATAAATGTTTAAGTAAAACTTATAAAGGACCTACCTTCATATAGTGATAATAGTAAGTAAAACAGTTCAACTTTTAACTAAATTCAAAAAATTTAAAGTGCAATAAATAAAATTAATATACGTACAAATAATCAGTAATTTAATAAAATCTGAGAAAGCAAGCATCTGCAATTTGATGTTTGGTAGTTATTTAAATTTATATATTGCAAAAGTTACTTTGCTCTAAAAAGTAAAATTTATCTTCACTTTCTAATTAAAATTTACAATTTTGATTAGTTAATCTATACCTAGTCATAAAGATCGACAATTAGCATATCTAAAATTAGCAGCAAATCAAATTAGGGTTGTTTTGGTTATACAACATTTAATCACTATTTACTCAAAAAAAAATTACTATTGCCATAACATCATTTTTAAGTCAAAAACCCTATATGATTCTAAAATGTTTTCAAAAAACTTAATATATACAGTCGGCTCCAAAAGTATATCATGGTTACACAAAAAACATAATAAAAAAAACATAACAAAAATTTATGCAATCAACGATATTAATATATTGTGCAAATTAGCAATTAGCAACTAATAGATACGTATAATATAAATACATAATGAGCATATATACGGTATATTAAATATCAATAGCTACAACTATAACCATTATTATCGATAACTTGAATCATACGATTTTGCATACTATTAATCACATTCATAAAGATTGACACATCTAATCTTTCCCATTCTTCTTGAAGTGCTGCTTTTAAAGCTTCATATGTTCTTGGAGGTGGCCTTCACTGCTGAACGTTGTCCTTTAATATTTTCCATATATTTTCGATGGGGTTCAAATCGGGTGATTGTGATGGCCATTGAAGACGGTTGATGTTTTCGCTTCTCATCCATTCCTGGGTATATTGTGTGTATGTATCGGGGCATTATCATCTTGATAGATTATCTCGTCTCCAAACCTTGCAATTAATTCACGGCGAAAAGGTATCAAATGTTCTTTTAATACTTCAACATATCTTCGAGCATTAATTGCACCAGCACCGTTTCTTTCTTTCATAAAAACTAAAGGACCTTTTTTACCTTCTGCGAAACATGCCCAGACCATTATGCTTTTTCTTTCACTTCTAAACGTTGGCACTGTAAACTGCAGCTTGTATCGATCTCTTTTCATTCTCCATACAATAGTTGTTCATGAACGACCACCGATCTCAACTGATGCTTCATTACTAAAAATAATCTTTTGCCAGTCATTTATACTCCAGTTAATATGATCATTATACCAGACAAGTCGTATTTCTGCTTGTCATGAAGTCAAGCCTGGTTTCTTAGCAGCAATGCGTCCCCGTATTCCATGTCTGTGCAAGTTCTTCTTGCCATAGATCGTGAAACATTAATACCATTATCGGTTAAGATTTCTCTAAGAGACATATTTCTATATTGGCTTGTTGCATTA